>JXSR01S033656.1:1337-19984 GCA_000969725.1 Ophiothrix spiculata
TGTGGTTTTGAAATTACATCACATTATTTGCCTGTAGGTACAGGAAAATGTAACATCGCCACCCTTTTTAGTGGGCGAGTTCATGACGCTTGGCCTTATGTGCGTAAATCAGCTGCTTGTTGCATACTTCAAGATTGATAGAGTATAGTTGGGCAAGTAAGGATTATCTTTTGTAATATTTGAAAATATTTTCTCACGGTGAATTTTAAACAAACAGGTTAATGACTTAATTAACAGGTTAATAATATAATATCTTCAAATTAAATTTTGTAAGCAATGTTTTCTCTTTTTAAATTCCTTTGTAGGTAATAGATAAAAGCACCTCAATAGTGACTCGAAAAACACTATAAAAATTCTGATAAATTCTGCCCTTGTTTGCTTTTCAAATACATTTTGCAATGTTTAACTAGATTTCCTTTACAAGAATATCCACAAGTTGGATCAGTAGCAAAAATGTGCTAATCACTGACAATCAGCTGAAACGCGGATATATGCTGAATACATCATCTCCAACATGGAATAAAATCACTGCACTGAAACAACTTGAAATACCTCAGCACTTGCCGCAACAGATATACACAGGTCAAAGTGACACTAAACAGTTTATTGCTCAATTCTTTATTAGCCTAACAAAACTTTCTCAGACAATAAAAACAATCATGCAGGGTAGGGGTTACATTTACAATTGATGAGCCTTGTGTCTAATAACTTAATTTTTTAAAGTTATAGTCAAAACTTACCAAAGCAGTGGCCAATCGAAGGATGGCTAGTAGTGTTCTGGCAGACGTGAAGGTTGAATCTTTGCTATTGCGTGCTTCTTTTCTCATCTCTACATATGCACCTGTAATATAGTCAGTAAGAGCCTCGGGAACGACTGGAATCTTTGTCTTGCAAAGTGCTACATACCGCCTGAAATAAAAGCAGAAAAGAGACTGGTGAATGTAATACACACTCCCCTCTTGAGTCCTAGCTCTCAAGCATGAATAAATGATGCTAAAATATCATAAAAATAAGAGATTAGTGGATGTATATATATATATCAAAATCCACACTAGCCACTTACCTCATTAGGTTCATATCAATAGGTTTGAATTGTGTCGGTGGTTGGGCTGAATGCTGATGGACATAGGTGATATGCTGGGCCAACCTGAAAATAAAAATACAAAATCAAATTAAAATTAAACTGAACATTTCATCATAAATCCTCAAAAGCATCTGTCAAACTGAACATTTCATGAAAACCCCTTAAAAGGCATCTTTCAACCAGTACTGCTTTCAACTGACATTAAGAATTGAAACTACCCATAGGGCCATTTAGTACAAAACTACTTAACGCAGTGTTTTGGAAAATGGGCCTAAGACTTCTGAAATGAGAGTTCTGTGATTTGCCTAATTTCAAAATTGTATAATTTCATAATTAAAACTACATCCCTATATTCTCCACTTGGAATTTGAGCGTGAATGGTTTTGACCATTCATTAGTAAACGTACAGTTATCAGGACTGTGAGAGTCGGCTGATAAAAAAATCTGAAAATAGTGACAAAATGCCAAAAACAGGCTGAAAATAACAAAAAAAGCTGAAATTACGACTCTTTTGAAGGCATGAAAAAATCTGTTATCAGATTAAAATCTGAACTCTCACACCCCTGAGTTATATAACAGTGTTTGCAGGAATTATAGACCTTTTCAAACCGATCTTTTCCGAAGATACCTAAAAGCTTTCGGAAATAAACAGTACCTCAGTGCCTCAACTTTCGACACCTCTACAGTATGTTTCCAACAACGACGACCGTTGCCGCTTTTATCATGCACTTTTGCAGTACTATCATTTTCTGTTTTCACTGTCCTCTGCAACTGCTGTGGCACGTGACCATGTTTTCCGATAGCTGTTTGAAAAGGTCTATAGTATCTTCTTCAAAGACATTGCCAAACTCTCCGATGGAGTCAATGGTCAGGGTTGGTTGCAATCGTTTGGTTAGGCTAAATAAAATTAATGGTTTGTCTCAAAGCTCCCGCGCGTTAGTTTTAGTGTGCGCATAAGTTTTTCAAAAAGTCAAAAAAAAAAATTTTTTGCTGTTTTTAATTTTTTTTGAAAAATATTCTTCATAATTGGCAAAAAATTCCATATGAACTCATTTTATATTTACTTGCAAAATAAATGTCTAATTAAATTGGTTCTTTATTCTGTTTTTTATTTTAAAAAGGCCAATCTTAACATTAATTTTGTGTCTGACATGTAAATATATGAGGGAGTACATATGGAACTCTTTTCTATTTAGAATAGCACTTATAACTTCTGTCACACACGAAAAAAAAAATCTAAAAGGAAAAAAAAATGAAAACCGCATTTCGCATTAGTTTTTCAAGAGAGGAGAGCTTTGAGAAAAACTTTTTTTTTTTAAATGGCCTTACTAGTCTTACTTTGATCTAGTTGGCATGTGGTCATTTACTGATTGTTGGAAAAATTTGGGTTCAGATATTGATGCAATATTTTCCTGTGAAGTGTCCTTAATTGTCTTATTAAGATAAGTCTAGTAGCAGAGATGTAACAAATGAACAATAAAATTTCCTGAAATGCGTAAAAATACCAATCAAACAGAACAGTTTCCTATTCTTTTGTACTTGGATTAATTTCCTGAAAATACATATATTTTGAGTAAATATCCTGAATTCAGGAAATTTCCTGAAAAGTTACATCCCTGTAGTAGCAATCTTAGGTTGCAGATATATGAAATGCTTGGAGAGCAGGTGCAATGACATGCTAGGGAAGGATTGCAGTTGATTTCTGACCAGAACATATGGAGACCAGTGATGCCTTTGTGCAAAATTATGAAACATTCGGCTGTATGTCTTGATTTGAGCGACTCCCAGCCATGATTAAAACATGTCAGTCCTACAACCCTATGATCTGGATTGGTAATTACCCAAACAAATCTTGCTACTCTGTGAAAATGCTGGAAATGGTGGGATCTGTTTGAGTTAATTTAATTTGGACTATTACCTGAGATCATTTTCCCTGTCAGGTTTATCCTGGATGAGCCACAAGAGATCAAAACGGGAGAGCAGAGCAGCCGGTAGCTGGACATTCTGTTCTAAAGTTCTCTTTGGATTATACCGACCGTACGCAGGGTTAGCAGCAGCTAAGATTGAGACACGGGCATTCAAAGATGTCATGATGCCAGCCTGTAAAGAAACACAACAAACGACAAATCAGTTGAATATACTTGTTACTTTTAAGTTCATTCTAAAAACAAACATGTTAATACAAATTTGACTCTGAAATAAAGATGTTGGATCAGAAGCAAAAATGCTAATCACTGAAATTCAGCTGAAACACGGATATGCTAGGTACATCATCTCCAACAAATAGATCCACATGTTTATGCTTTTACAGTGGCTACGTGCCCATGACATACTATAAAGACACAGAAATTGAAATCATTCTAACTTGCTAGAATCTATTTAATATCTTCATGGCGTCTACACCAAACATCACGCTAGCTGCATCTTGCCACTATGTAATTGCTGTATCAAACGATCATGTGCTGTTTTTGGAAATCTTATGTCTTTGCCATTCAGACTTGCTGTTACTCAGGGTTAGTACACTTTTTCACTTACAAAATTCAAGGACTTTTCCAAGAAGAATTCAAGGACTTTTCCCCTTATCAGCGGCAGTCGGGGGAATATGTGTCAACAGATAAAATAAATTTGATTTTGCTCATTTTTGAATAAAAATAATTCTGTTGACATTATTTTTTAACATTTCTGACATTCAAAAATTCCAGGACTTTTTTGATATAGTCAGTTTTTCAAGGCCTGGAAATTGCAAAATAAATTTCAAGGACTTTCAAGGATCCGTACTAACTCTGTCAGTTAGTGTAGTATTCTAGAGCTCAATACCACAAAGTTGCAATTATTCAAATATCAATTTATCCAATTTAATTAGTTGTACTTTGCGCTGTATGCAGTGCACTGCATTGTGATTGGTCGTTACCATGATCAGCAAACCAAGTTCTTGTCACGGGGGAAAATTAGCCAGTCATGCCTTGTCAGGTTATTTAAATTTAAAGCAATACTATAAAGCGATAAAAATGAAGCACCCCCTGTCACCTATGACTTTGATTTTTTTTAGCTTACTGGGTTTGTTTTGGGTAATGATACCTTCCAAATGATTTGGCTTAATATGCTCACTTTTTCTTTTATGGCCATTTGCTGAATAAAATTCAGGATCCTGAATTTAATTCCCCATGCATAAGTATAGGAAAGCATGGATGTGCTTTTTACCCATTTTTCAATGGCAAAACAATTTTTTGACAAAATACTCTTGAAAATGCTTTCAGAAAGGCACATTCCTTCATTTTATGCTGTTTTTACTAAAAACCATTTTTGATAACAATCTTATCGTATTGCTTTAAATTACGCATACGCACAAGCTATGTAAGAGCTCGATTGTTTAAATATTTTGGACGTGATTTTCAGGGAGCGCATTTAGAAAATGTAGTTTATCAAACCTACCTTTGCAATAGAGATGGTCTGCTGTTCCATGACCTCATGAATAGCTGTCCTATCAGTATCATTCATCTTATCAAACTCGTCAATACAGCACACGCCCTCATCAGCTAGCACCAAAGCGCCCCCTTCTAAGACCATCTCGTTGGTGACAGGATCTTTCATGACGGCTGCTGTGAGACCTACGCCTGATGACCCCCTGCCTGTTGTGTACTGGCTTCTTGGAGCAAGTCTGTCGATGAAGCCTAGCAGCTGGGATTTGGCAACACCAGGGTCACCCATCAAACAGATGTTTATATTGCCTAAAGTGAGGAAAATATTTGAAATTTTTTTAAAATGTGGCTCTACTGAGTACTGATAAGACATTTTTACAAAGAGCATGACAAGCTGATATATCAATTACCTTTACATTAATCACCTTGTCGTGTTGGATAAAACCACACATCATTTTCAACTGAACAGAATATAACCTTTTCCACGATGAACCACTGTGGCAATGTCAATGTGCTGAAATACATTGCAACAGCTCAAATTGCAACTTTATATGAAGTCGTCTGCCGCAGCTATGTTGCTTCAACTGCGATAGCTGCTCTGAAACAACCTTTGATCATAAGGCCAAAACAAAAATGTTGTTTGTTTGTCCATAACGGCCTCTGAAATGGTCGGGTCGGTAGGTCAGCCTTTTTTTTTTTGTAATAAATGTACATGAAAGTCAGCTTTAAGAATTGAAGAAATGAACAAGAACTAAACTTAACTTACGAGAACAACATACTGCTGATTCTTAAGAGGTCTTCTACATTATAAAACACACAGTCGGGCCAAATTTTGACGGTCGGTTGGGCGAGGACAAATAAACAATATTTTTTGGGGGGCCTAAAGGTAAGCATTAGGATATAGCTTAGCTGATCAAGGTAAAATATGCTATCCTTTGCCGTAAACTAGCTTCATGTCTAAAATCTTATCATATTTGACCTGCTTTTTGCAATTGGTCGTGCATTTTCTATTTTCTATAGCTTGGCATTTCATTTTCATGCAATAAAACTATTCCATTCATGTGTTGATTCTATTGCAGATGATAAATACAGTGTAAAGCACAAGCCTTTCTCTTAAGACCCAAGTCATCAATCAAAAATTGAATTGGAAACACTACACTATCTGCACTTATACAGCGCCGTTTCCCAGGGATACAAGTCGCTGAGCCCAATAGAGGGGAACAAGCCATCACATGGTTGGATCAGTTGCACAAATGATGCTAATCATTGAAAATCAGCTGAAACACGGATATGCAAAGTACATCATTTCCAACAAACATATTGGGCTATGACTCACATCAATGGGGCCCTCTACACGAGAGTGCAAATCCAGATAAATGCGCATCTCCGTAAGCCGCTTTGCAATAGACTGTGGCTACACAGGCGTCAGACCCGGATCTGCTGTACAGCACTCTGCGTACATGCGAACGTGTAAGCGGTCTACGGAGATGCGGATCCCAGATCTGGATCTCAGAGATGCGCATGCATCTGGATCTGCGCTCCGTGTAGATTGCCCCAATGTTACACACATTTCTTTGAAGGTGTGTACTACACTGCGTTTACCCGACGTTCCAAATCAGGAAGAGACCAAGATGGTGGCATGCTTGGACTGATCCACTTTTCAAATAGGTCGGTCACTTTCTAATCTGACTTATTTCCTGACATAAGTGTTGGTTGCTTATTGAAGTTATTGCATGGTCTTACCTCTAATTTTCATTCCTTTAGGTGACCTATCCACTCCACCAACCAACAGCAGAAGTAAAGCTTTCTTCACATCTTCCATGCCATAGATCTCTGGAGCGATGGAGGTAGCTAGCTTCTCATAAAAATCTTCCTCTGTGAATGTACAGATTGATGCAAAGGTTTCTTACAGTGTTTTTTGGTAAAAAAAATCTGCTACTGATTACTTTTATCCTTTAATTTGATTTGATTGATGTTGATCTTACCTAACTTTCACTTCATCTAAAGCATTTTTGCACAAACCACCTCACAGTTCTTTAAAATGGACTAGAGATATCTGGATCTGAATCTAGATTTGGGTCAGATCTGAACTCTCTGTAGATTATCCTTTTGTCATCATTACATCAAGTTCAATTGAGCAGGTTACACAGTAAGTGTTATATTGAGCCGAGTCTTAAAACAAGCCATTACAGCCACCACTCAATTTCATGAAATCATGAATAGCTGCTATTTGTAAATTGCTGAATTATTTTTTCTAATTTCCAAGTTTTTGAGAAAGATTTATTAAATTTTTGAAAATAATAATTTTATTAATTTCTTGACTTTCCAGTATATTCTAATTTGATAAGAAAAACAATTTGTGTTATATAATTTTTTTTTTTATAAATAACAAAAAAAAAATTACTTATGGCAGCACACAGCTTTGGCAAGGTCAACGAACTTAACCTACCCAAAATTGGGCAGCTTGGCGGTTAAAGTGTAAGGGTTAGCGCTGATTGTAATGAATCACAGTCCAAATTTATAAAAACTTGATTTAGTTCACAGCTTGGACTTGGATATGTCAAAGTTGTGTGGGCCAGCCAGTATTTCAACAAATTATTACAAATATGAATCAATTTTATTTTTGGCTTCCATCAAACTATCTTATCAATAAAACAGGGAATTTCTTAAAGGGCTTTTAGATTAAACACACACCACACAAACCAAGTTGACACCCACACAAAAGGGGGTTATCACTGTACCTGCTATTTGTTGTATTTCTTCCTCTGATAATTCCTGTAATGTCATTTCAGCATCGGCAGCTTTATTCATCTTAGTTATACACTGGAAATCAAAGCAAATGCATTATCAATATCAGTCCTCACGATTTTGATTTAAGAACTTCTAACAATACATAGCAACAGCTCAGTGGGCATGAATGAACTAATGGAATGTTCAGCGAGGTCAAATTACCACTGCTGTGTATTATACTGGAAAGATGTGAAACTTCACACTAAATTAAACTGTAATATGGACTGTCAAAACTCTAAGTGACCAGAGATTTGTTTAAATTTCATAAAGCTAGTGGTATGAACTTTCTCAAGGTAATTTTAATTGAATGGTCGCTTCACTAATAGACAAGCTGTGTAGGTTGAAAACATGAATTTCACTGAGTAATGTCAATGGGAAATTGCTCTCACTGTGGGTTGTTTTGAGCTATTGATTTCAAATTTTGAATGGAATTATGGGAAGTACTTAAAACACCATCTGATCAGTCCTGATGCACTTTCACAATTCAAGGAGCTCAAAAGGGACGTTGTAAGCTCCTTGAAAATTGGGATCTTTTGCATCTGCAAGTGGGATTACCCTTGGTCAATGCTTATTATTGAAAAATGTTAATCTAGTTGAATCTTTTTAGTATGAAACCTGCTCTGATTTCAGTAATACAGTCCCATTCCAAACACTTACATGTGCTTCCATAAATGTCTCAGACAGCAGTCCCTGTGCCATCTGTCGGAATCCGACTCTAAGCATAGGCAGGAAGATACCGGTAACGCTGACATGATCACCAGGCTGCGTTAATCTTGTCGTCTCACCTCGAGCAAACACTGTCATGCTACGAGGAATATTACCAACAGGGACCTGGTCGCTATGTTCTTGAATTTTGATCTCCTGAAATTTGACAAATTTGGAACCTCTCGTCTGCAGGTAGAGCCTTCCACCAGATCTAGAAAAACAAAGTCGAGAAGTGTGTGACGTCTTTTTGAAAAACATAATCAAGTAAACTATTGTTGGAGTCATTAAATTTCCTACAAATCAAATCTGCAGGGTGCGTACGATGAGAGCGTGTGCGACGACGCATCGATAGTGAAAATGCACGGCGCGTGTCTTGATTGGTAGCTTCACTCGGCTATCGCGTGTTTCGTGCTGCGTGGGATGGGATGCTTGTTTGCTCTGCGCATTTAATGCGTTCAAAATATTATGATTTGTAGGAAATTTAATGACTTCAATAATAGATTTACTTTACCGAGGAACGTCGGGTTGTTGGATCAGTAGCAAAAATGCTAATCACTGACAATCAGCTGAAACGCGGATATATGCTGTGTACATCATCTCCAACACGGAATTGCTTAAATCACATCTTCAACGTTTGATCATTGCAATGTTATACAAAATTCCCTTCACAACTTCAGAAAAATCACAACATGCTCCTTAAAAAATTATCTGCTCTACCTCTTGATTAAATTCACTGTCAGTTTCAAACAACTCGCTTTAAAACAATATCATCAGTAATCAAATCTCTATGTGGATTCTGTCCAGGCCTTAATATGCATGGCCAAATTTGGTATCACCTCAGGTTCACTCATTTTTAATGATTACAGAAAATGTTTAATTAATGCACACAATAACTTATATCTCAGGAAAGGTTTTAGATGCACCAATTTGGGATGTCTCCAATGGACCAGTGAAAATTATGACTGATAAACACAACAGAATACTTTAAAATCTCATAAAGTGCACCTTTTCCCAGTTGCAATTTTGTCCCATATTTTTTATATATTATTGGAATCATTAAATTTCCTACAAATCAAATCTGCAGGGTGCGTATGATGAGAGCGTGTGCGACTACGCATCGGTAATGAAAATGCGCAGCGCGTATCTTGATTGGTTGCTTGACGCGGCCATTGCGTGAAAAGAAGAGTCTTTCGTACTGCGTGAGGCGAGACACTTGTTAACTGTACGCATTTGTTGCGTTCAAAATTTCATGATTTGTAGGAAATTTAATGACTC
The DNA here is from genome assembly GCA_000969725.1 of Ophiothrix spiculata. Taxonomy (NCBI): domain Eukaryota; kingdom Metazoa; phylum Echinodermata; class Ophiuroidea; order Amphilepidida; family Ophiotrichidae; genus Ophiothrix; species Ophiothrix spiculata. The sequence continues at coordinate 10,611 of JXSR01S033656.1, forward strand.
CAATAATAGTTTATAAGATATGAAATTGATTGCCTGTTTCTGATATATAACGAATGTAACTTTCATTTTAGCATCTGATTAGTGATGTAGACCTCTTGGTATTGTGGTAAGGAACATGTTTAGGAGAAAAACATGAGGTGCACTATATCGAGATTTTAAAGTAACTGATGAATTCCATTAAGGTACTCACATAAATTCTTGTGAAATATTGTGAAAACTTGTCAAAGCAAAAATGATATCATGGCAACTTACTTGTTTGTTGTACATTCTTGTCCTGGACACATCAAAATTGGCATAAATGTGGGTGAACCAATCTGAACAAATAAAAGCAAGAGTTATGAATATGAATTTACTTATTTTACTTTTGGTTAGCTCTGTTCAGTAAAAGCCAATAGATGGTGCCCTTCATTTCAAATACTGTTTGCCCACTTGTGACATCACAAGATGGCCACTGCCCATTTTCCCATAGAAAACAATGCAAACTTTAACACCATTTTAGCGTAAATGAGCGTCACTTTTAAGATTTCTAGTTGATTAGATGTTGTTTTGGTCATTTCCAAACACAACACTGTATTCATTTCATTTAGTTACAGGATTTAAATGGTATGAATATTGAAATTAAACATTTCCCCAGACTTACACACTTAAGTCTGCTGAATTGTACAGACTTACCATGTCAAATCTGACCCGGGTCAGTCATACGCTTTCTAGCAATTTTGCAAAATCTCCTTTTTGCTAACTTTAAGAGTATTTAACCTAAAAAGTTGGTTGAACCACCATTTTGTTGCAAATGTTGTCACCATTAATTTAAATCAACTTTTAACTTTAAGAAAATATTTTTCAATTTTCAAAATTTTATGAACATACCTATTTTGGTGTTTGAAGAAATATATTGTGTTTTGACAATGATTGGGGTGTGCAGATTTTGATCATACCTGTCAACATTTACATTAATTTGGAAACAGGAAAAGAATTTGCAATTTTTGTAACATCAAAGGAAATTTTGTTCACTTACAGGTTGGTATGTTTCAGCACCGCACTGATCGCATGTATACGTAGCCACCGTCATCATCGGTTTGACCTCTGTGCATCGTGTCACGATACCTCGTACCGACACCAATTTGCCAATCTTATCTGCCTTGACTTCGCGCACGGAGAGACCCTTCTGTTCTGATTGCGTTTTGAAGTAGATTTCGCTGTATTCAAAAAAAAAAGAAGAAGAAAAGTGTAATCAGAGTTTAATTAAGGGGATATTTAAAAAAAAAAAAAGTGTGATCAGAGTTTAATTAAGGGGATTTTTTTTGCTCATCTAATATCATTCTATATAGATGTTTATTTGTTGTTGATTGGCATAAATTGTAAAATTAATTGTTATACCAATTTTCTATTTCTTAATGTATTTATACAACAAAACTTTTGAAAATTTTACCTCTATACTCTGTAAATCTTGAAGTATGCAACAAGTAGCCGATTAACGCATAAAAACCAATACAACCATACGAGGAAGTAAATTAGTCCGTATTTCTCGAATCAACAACCTACCAAATCTTGCCGAATATTCAAATGAATTTATTTACAATGTTTGTCAATGTATTAGCAAAAAATAATACCAAAATTATGACGAATTCATGTAAAAATAATTCATATGCAGTGATTTGGCCTTAATCAATTCTAATCAATCATTTCTAGTCTCTTACACAATACAAAACCACCAGTTCACAATGTTGTAGAATACAAGGGATATGCTCTGGATCTTGTAACAGAGTCTGATTGATTGTTGCATACTTCAATCTTTATAGAGTATATTTGCGATAGGGCTTGATTTATGATTAGAATAAGCAACTTCAGAGCATTTTTTCCAGATTCAAACTGACCCTTGCATAATCAACTCCAGGACACTATTTGTTCAGCTAATCACTGCACTGTGGATTTTTATACTCCCATTTGGGTAAATTTGCAGATCTGTAAGCTTAGCTCAGGCAGGCATCCGGGTACACAGGCTTTTGTCCCAGGCCTAGGTGCTATGGAAGCTTCAGGTTATTATATTACTCAATACCGTTCATTTTGAGTATCCATTTAACTTACAATCGTCTCATGAGTTCAGCTGGGAACTGGTTCCTGATATCTTGTGGTTCCGCTGCATTGGGGCCCCTTGTTCTCTGCTCCATAAGTAATCTATGTTCAATGTAGACGTCTAGGGAATCCTTGTGTACAGTCTGACAAAAATATAATCCAGAATTTTTCATAATGAGTTAGGGCTCAATGATTTGTGTGTTAGCCTAGCCACTACCATAGATTCTAGATTTCGGGTATCTGCCTATAATGTATTGCATCTTGTCGTAATGTGTGGATATTAAAAATACACTTTGTGACTTTGTATGTACAGATTAGATTATCGTTAAGATGTTAGTACACGCTTTGTTTCTATGCGCAACAGATTTTCCTGGAGTTAAATTAGGAGGGAACCACTTTGTGTACTACTGGTACCCAAATACCCCAAATTTGAGCTCCATGGTTAACACAATAACACAAGCCGGTATATGAAATCTGGTATGCTCCTTTCTATATCTATGGCCAATCAATTTACTTTAACTGCATGGTAAACTTGTACCTTAGGGTTGTAAGTAATCAGCACATTTAAGCCTAACCCTGGCATACCAAAGTGCATAGGATACTACACCACACAGAAAAACAGGCAAGCTACTCATTACTAGCCCATACAGTAAAACATACACGGTTTGTGTGTGAATCATGCAAGCACCATGCTTGTAATTGTACACCGTGCAGTTCAGCATACAATGCTGTTTGAAAATTTTATTGTACCTGTATGGTCATTGTATGGTCCAGGCAGGTTAGGGTTAATCAGTCGGGGCTAGAATTTTGTTTTAAGTCCAAAGATTCCCTTGCCTCTCACAAAAAAGCAACTGGTTAGATTCTCAAAAAAATATAGGATATGTTTTCCCACAAACTGAAAAGCCTTGAATGGGTGATCCCTAAAAAGCAAGACTCTGCTACAAAGGGAAGGAGCCTTAAGACTCTCGAAAAATGCATTATATCCTCATCCATATGAGGCTGCACAATATTGGAAGAAAGAAACTCAGTCCAAGATAATTTAGATGTATTCTTTGTCTAACCCTAAGCAGTGAAATTCTGTCCCTGGTCAAAGACCTTGCTTCTTGAAAACAATCACAAAAATATGGAATGGAATGTAAATTGTACTCACTGCGCCTTCTTCCTTGTAGTCTGGCAACATGTCGTGAACGGCGTCGGCAAACAAGTTGACATATCGAATTGTGTTCTCCTGTATGGCTTCAGCTAACTCGGGGTCATGCTCCATAACATCATCAAGGTCAATTGTGAGAGCAACCTGCTCTCGATGTGCTATCTTAGCCTAGAAAAAACATATGGACAAAAAAGTTTAATAGACATTGTCCAATTTTTCAAAATTCTTTTTTTGCAAGTTTCATCTGAAAGATCACCACCCCACATTTATTGGTGATCTTTAAGTTTCATCTGAAAGATCATCAATATGTGAGGTGCTAGTTTCAAATTTCAGTACAATTGATCTAACTAATAAAATGTGTAAATTTCAAAGCTCATGGATGCCTATACTTTACTGTATCAAAGGGTGGGTTTCTTGATTCGATAGTTACAAAGGGTTGTTTTGTACTTACATTGACAATGTAAACGTTTCGTACGGACCAAAAGGTCCACAGAGACTCAGTGTGATATAGTTTTATAAAATCAATGGTTATTTGAAATGCATGAGTTATGTGTATAGATGCATGAATACTATACATGTGTAAGATATATTTATATGTGATGAAACTTAAAATAATGTATCTTGTCTTTGTTTATTTTGTCATTCATTCCAGACCCTTTTCCTTATAATGAGCTCTGTTTTTTCGATCAATTTCCATGATCGTCCTTTAGGAAGTTTGAAATGGTGAGTTGAGGAGCGTTCTTGTGGAAACAATTAATACGTTTACAAATGCTCTAAAAATATCCCATCACAATCAGACGCAACTCCTTGAAAAAGGCAAAAAAGATCACCAATATGTGAGTGCTAGTTTCAAATTTCAGTACAATTGATCAAACTAAAATTTGTATTTCAAAGCTCATGGATGCCTATACTTTACTGTATCAAAGGGACTTATTCTATCAAAGGGTTGGTTTCTTGATTCGATAGTTACAAAGGGTGGTTTTGTAAATAGGGTGGATCAGAATTATAAAGTTTGTGTTCTCACTGAGACTTTAAGTTTTGATCAAATGCAAATTTCTCTCTATGCATGCCAGCATAGACTATGACTATGTGATCATGATGCACCCAAAATGAAGTCAATCAAAAATGCTTCAAAAATCTGTATTACATTTTTGCAATCTGTGCTAGTAATAAAAAGGGTAAGACATGACTTAAGAAATTCCAAATAAGTACCGCTCCTAGACATGCATATCAGTGGCGTAGCCAGGGGTGGGCAAGGTGGGCAACTGGAAATTTTTTGGAGAAATTTTGAAGACCTGGGAGAAAAATAAAGGGGGCAGGAGCTGCCTTTTCCCCATAAAATTACGACAATTAGAGCTGTAAATCGCTAAAAATTAGGTTGAAAACTTCATAAAGTACAATATTTGGCGTTTTTTCTTGAAAAACTTGGCTGAGTCGGCCCCTTGGAACCCCTGTAAAGTCGCTTGATAAAATCCATTCAAGGAGAAATCTCGGGCGGTTTACCCATGGAGAAAGGCCTGGCTACGCCACTGATGCATATTGTGAAGTCATTGGTCCAAGGTGTTTTGACGTAACAGTATAAAGGGTGTTTTCATTTCAGGGACTTCCATTTGAAATTTGCAGGGGCTCTATCAAAAGCACTCCTGAAGTTTTTTTTGGGACCAATTAGGAGAGTTATCTTGAAATTTAGATGTTGAAAATACATTGTACCAACAAACAAGGCGCTCTATTAATTGAGCTCCCATAAAGCATTTGAGGGGAGCAGGATGATCAGTAGAGCTTACCCGAAATTTCTGGCAGTGGTACTGCCAGAAGCGAGCTCTGCAATCAAGCCTATCGCATAAGTTCACATTCCCAATGTCCCAAGAAATGATCATTTTTATCAAAAACGCTCTGCAACACTCCACAAACATGACAAAGGATATTTATACTAAATTTACCTATAATAAACACTTCCAGAAGTTGTTACTCACACAAAAATTATGTTTGAAGATACGTTTACAAATGGTAACCATAATAAACAAACCAAACATACCATTTGATTACTCTGATCCGAACAGTGCGATTTTCTTCAATTTAATTCAAAAAGGTTCCTTTCTGTTCTTTCATGAATTTGGAAAAAGTAATTTCTGGTTTTTCCAGTACAATTAATATTTTTCATTTTATACACAAATTACCGTATATATAGGCTGTAATATACAGCTTGTGTTTCTCGAGCAAAGTAGAGCTCACTCCCCTCAAACAAAAAGTCTCTGCATTTAAAGGATGGGTTAAAAATGGCACTGCTAAAGTTCTATAAAAATAAAATTACAGGGTCGACCGGTCGAGATTGCCGAAAATGGGGTATAAAAAGTTAAACAATCAATACTTTAGCCAAATGGATGCATCCCTTAATTTTCTTTCTTTTTTAGCCAGACGAAAATCTGTGATGAGCTGTTTGTCATTTTGTTATGACTTGAATACCACACATCTCATATGATTTTGGAATTGAAATATTTTGACATTTTGCTAAAATCAATCAAAGTTTCCGCGAGCCGTCATTTTCTCCATTGAGTTGAATGGAAAGTCTGCAAATGTTTTCACCGCGCTATTTGGACAAACGTCCCGGATGTAAACAAAACGCCCGGATGTCCGCTCCTGTCTATATTTGAAAATAAAATATTAATAGAACACCCTAATATTTTTTAGGATTTACCATATGAAATTCACTGACACTGAATGTTAGAATTTATCTTCAATTTATAATCATCATCACAAAATCTGATCAATTTTATATTAACTTTGACTGTGGACTTCAAAATGGGCTTTACACCGCGTTGTCTTCGTTCGTTTGCCGGACGGCCATGATGGTATATGGCAGGTATAACTTAATCATGTCTCGAATATTAATCACAATGTCACAATGTTGATTGACCCCATTGGAATTAAGTTTGCACTGTTAGCCAGACTTTATGGGTCATCCTGGCATCTCGACATTTAGGTGTCTGATTGTTTTGTTCATGACTTGTATCTTATTTATTTATTTATATATTTTTGTGATGTCAGTCGATATGTCAAATAAACATGAAATGAAATGAAATGAAAATGAAGTCAGCCTGTTCGCCCGGCCGCGAATTTGGACGCCATCATGCTTTCAAAAAAGTAGTCACATGTGCAATTCAAATTTTACGATGCGCTGCTCATTCCCTATTTTTGTCCTAATCATCATAATGAGTCTACATTTAGGTTGAGGTTAAACAAGGAGATTCTACTGACAAAGATAAAATATGATCAGGATCCAAACAATGCACTTACCAACTGAGCTCCATATTTGAAATTTTTGCCTCGTTTACCATCGTCATCATCTTGGTAGAAATCTGACAGGAAACTTCTACATTTGTCTGAAAAATATGGTTTATAAATTGCACACTATTACACATACAACAATGCAAGTAAGTGTCGTTAATTTAATTTATAAATATAAGCTTAACCAATTGCTTTTGCATGTCTCTTTGTTTATATGCATGGTAGTGATCATGACGTTTGGGTAGGGTGTTGTGTTGGGCAGATAAGGAGCATGTGTGTTAGTGGTGTGGAGTGATATTTATGTTTGTGGTGGGGGTGGGGTGTGTGTGTGTGTGTGGAGGTAAGGGTTTAAAGTGTGCGTTTCTTTGGAGTGGTGTTATTTGATTTGTGTAAATGCGTTCATGTATTAATTTATTTATTTTTTCAATTGCCGTCCATAATTGTGTTCATTTGCCTTTGTATTCTTATTGTATTTCATTATCTTTGTAAATATTGTGTTAATTCAGCTCTCGCTGCGATATCAATATTGTTTAATAAACCTTGAATCAAATCAAATCAAACACATTTTGAATTGCTGTTGATATTTTGAGTCTGAGACAATGCAATATGACAACAGTCGTTGGCGATTCTTTCTTTTTAATAACTTACCTTTCTCAGCCACGTAATCCCTAGCTGGCATGATTATTGTGTGAATGTGTGGTCAATTTAATAACAGCAAAAGCAGAAAGAAATGAAATGACAAACAATCCAACAGTATTTAAAATCTCGACATCCACCACTGATAGGTCTGTTGTTTTTGTTGCAAATGTGGCGCGAAATTGATCACGTGCAACAATCCCGCGATGGTATTTAATCATCTCTTCTACATACTGTTGGACTGCCACTTACGTTAAGTTCTTAGGTAAATTATCGTACTAAGAGTGTGACAAAGAGTTTAATTTAAATCACAAAAATCTTACGGCGCAACATACTAAAAGATGTAGGGCTTTCAGCAACGGATAATTAAATTCGAATAAAAGTATACATTTTAGAAGAGAATTTGCATGCTGAACATGATGGTCATGTCATTTTTGAACCAAAATGTGAAATTTGGCCTTAAGGTAAAAAAAAAGGTCCAAAAATCGTGTTCTTTGGCCCAAAATTTTACGGGAAGTTTGCTTTGGTAAAATTTTGAACTTTTTTACTTTTTAGAACCTAGAAATTTTTTTGACCAATTTTTGGCAATATTTCAACAAATAAGATAAAAACCAAAAATTTGAGAAATGCGTTCCTACACTGTTGGGCAATTTTTTAGCGTTGGTTAAACTATGAACAACCCAATTGTTGGGTAAATAATATTAACCAACTGTTGGTGAAATTTTACCCAATATTTGGGTAATTAGCTAAAACTTTTACCCAACAGTTAGGTAATTAGCCAACATTGTACGCAACGTTGGTAATTATTTACCCAGAAGTTGGGTTGTTCATAGTTGAACCAACGGGTAAATTATTTGTCCAACGTTCTAACAGTGTAGATATTGCTTTCTAGATTCTAAAATGGTGCAACATTTGTTAGCTTTCCCGTAAAATTTTGGGCCAAGAAACATAATTTTTGGCCCCTAGGTTCAAAACTACACATTTTGGACCAAAAATAACCTGACCATCATGTTCAGTATGCAAATCCGCTTCTAGAAATGTAAATACTTTTATTTGAATTAAATTATCCGTTGCTGAGTTACAGAGCGAAAAACATTTCTGAAAAAAAAAAATGGTTGACATGGCCCGGACCCGGGGGGGGGGTAACTGGGTATTCTGACCGGGTAACCACCCGCGTTACCAAAAAGGTGAGACCTGGACAGGTCTCGAGACTTGCAATATAGGGTATCAAAATCGACCTGATACTCTGCAAGTCTCACATAGGGTATCAAATTTGTCTTTTATGGTGTCAAACTTAGAACGAATTGTTAAATAATGACAATGGTGCCTTAAATTGCCAAAAACATGTTTCAAATACCCAGAAACACTTCTTAAAAATGTTCAAATGGTGTACAATTACATTTTACCAATGATTTCTTGCAATTATTATTTTGTCACAATTGCGTAAAGTCTCAGATAGGGTATTCATTTGACAGGTATGGTCTCGGATAGGGTATCCATTCCACCGGATATGGTAGATGAATGGTCTCAGATAGGGTATCATTTCACTTATTTTTGCCAATTTTTGGTCTCACATAGGGTCACCTTCGGAACCTGCGGAACTCGGGTGGTTACCCGAACACAAATATCAGTTACCCCCCCGGGGGCCCGGACAAGACCGAAAAATTAGTTGTTGTACGGGGGGGGGGGGGACTTACATTGACAATGTAAACGTTTCGTATGGACCAAAAGGTCCACAGAGACTCACAGTTTTAAGGAGCAGGAGCAGAATTCCGAATTTTGACGAGGATGAATTTTAAAAATCCTGCTTTCTGATTGGTCAACATGCGCCGTGGGCGTTGTCTAGGTTCATGATATTATTGAGAACAAATTCCTTAAAACTCCTTTATAAGAGTGCCAAGTTTGGGGTTCAGGAGCAGGGGTAGGCCTATAGTTAATTCCAGGGGGGGGGGGGCACTCAAGTATATGATGTTGCAGGCATAGCGTGACCACAGTTTTTCAAATTGTTTCTGAATCTGAAGCCAAAATATACCCTTTTTCACCCATTCACACCCTAAATCGGGAATTTACCGTTACCGTTTTAACACTTGGGTTTGAAAAAGTACCCTAAAATGGCTGTTTTTGATACCCTAAAAGGCGTCACCTGATACACCATTTTGTCCTCAAAAACAACCCTAAACAAAGTTCACCTTTTTCTTGGTCACGCTATACCTGCAGCATCATACTTGAG
>JXSR01S033656.1:30698-41975 GCA_000969725.1 Ophiothrix spiculata
CGCTAGTCCGAAATTAACAAGGGTTACAGTCTTAGGTTTGCTAGTCTGAAAATGAAAAAGGTTCGCTAGTCCGAAAATGAAATGAGGTTCGCTAGTCTGAAAATGAAATAAGGTTCGCTGGTCCGAAAATGTAATAAGGTTCGCCAGTCCAAAAATAAAATAGGGTTGAAGGTTCGCTAGTCCGAGAAATAATTGATTATTTTGATTAACAACCCCAATGTTTTTTCTGACTAGCGGACCTCATTTCATTTTCGGAAAAGCGAATCTTAATTCATTTTCGGATTCAATGGACTAGCGAACCCTATTTTCAGACTGACTGACCTTTTTTGAAATTCGGACTAGCGAACCCTCAGATATAGGAAAATACACTTTCGGACTAGTGAACCTTATTTTTTTTTCGGAGTAGTAGCTAACCTTTGGACTAGCGGGCTGTTACCAAATTTCCAAGGAGATCTGAAAACCATATCTTTAGAATAGTTATAATATTGTGTAACTGAGTTTGGTTGTGATTGGATAGCGTATAATATTGAATGCATTTTATTCTTTGCAGGAGAGGGCTGAACCCTCCTAATCGAGTGAAATCAATATCAATGGCAAGTTATACACCACAAGAAATAGAGTACTTACAGAAACATGGCAATGAGGTAAGAATCGGTGTCAAAATAAGACTCCAGAGAGATTTCAGCCAACGACAAGGTCTCAGCCTCTGTATGCACAAAAGAGTTGGACCAGGTTTAAGTAAAATATATTTTAATTCAATTGGGGCTTAGTGTCAAAACTCGTCAAAATTAGGCTGATTCTACATGATTTTTGCAACTTAAGCCACCCCCTGGACATGCCACTGTGTAGCATAGAAATGTGATGTCAGAATACAATAGCCAACTTTCTGATTCCACACCATCAAATTGGTCAATTTTACCAATGTTTGATGATGATTATAAAAATGTCATCTTTTTGAACTCCCCAAATGATAATGTTTTATTCCTAAATATTGTCCCCTACTTTGAAATAGTAAAAGGTATCAGATTCTGAAATATATTCAAACCCAATACATCCTAATGCTGTGTCCATATATGCCTATTGCATACTATGGTACTTGTGTAAGTCATATCTTACACCCCCATCTAAATTCAAGGTACATTTGAAGTTGGTGTAGGCCTATATTTTTTGTGTATATTTTTTTATTTTCATATGTGTGTGGGATTTTATGAGATCCATTTATGTTATGATGTATCATTTGTCATTTTGTCATATGTCTCATTTTCAGTTGAAAATCCTACCATTATTCCCAACCATGTATGTACACTGGTGCACAGGGTAAGGGATTTCAAACAAACAATTTAATCACTTTTATGTATAAATATTTTAGACTATAAAATGTACAGCAACACCCACTCACATTGAAGCTGTGATTGACTCATAAAATATTCCATTCATGAAAATGTTATTGAGGCATTACACTCTATGACCTTTGGCCTCTATAGAACAACAATTATGCTCTTGAATTTGATTAATTATCTTGCCTTGACTTCAATATTTACCTTAAGGTATTTATTCTTGGTTTAGTATCGCAAGAGATAATGAATTCCATGTTTATTTGATTGTTTAACTTTGTTGAAACCTATATTTTGAAGAGGAATTTGTTGTACTGTGCCCATGTATTCATGTTTTTCCCATATCACTCTACGGATGCATATTTCTAATTGAAGTGAAATGGTTGTGATGATCTACCTGTACAGCGATTTAACATGTTTATCCCAACATGCATTGCTATGTAATTGTTTGTTTAGGAAATTCTGTGAGTAGTGTTGAAATGACCTTAAATCAAAGTTGATTGTCTTAATCTTGCAGAACATTAGGGTATATTTCACGGTTTTCACCCCAAGGTTTGGCGTCCAAAGACATTTGCTCGCCTGAGTGACATTCCCTCATCCTACCAAGAAAACTTCGCTCCAACGGGAAGCGACATTCGTTAACAACTTTCACAACATTCGCTACACTTCAGATTGAATTGTGCAAAGATCGCTCCCAATATTCTTTGGTTTGTTTATTGAATAATCATAGTACTACAACATGCGCGAGTGGCATTCGCTTTCATCAATTGAAATGATATTTGTGCCATGAGAGCGACATTCGCTGTCCGATTTAGCGATTAAGTCAGAGCGAATATCAAGAGCAAATGTCACTTGGTCGAGCGAATGTCTTTGGACGCCAAGCCTAACTACTCGTATAATTTCCTGTACAAAATAATTGAAGCAGTGCATGATGGGAAGCACATGCATACCTGTCAACATTTTAAAATTCTGATGCGGGAAACTGTTGTTACTGCAAAAATAGGATGTCAGGACCTTCCCATCATGTCTTACTTCCAATGGGATAAATGGGATATTTTGTACAGATTGTCATAAATAGCTTTAATGAAAAATATACGGTATCTGAAAATTCTGAAATGCGAAATTGGGATGAGGTCTGCTAATTGTGCTATGTTTCATATATAAGTAGTTTATCTAAATGGACCTCATTCGCCACTCACGAGGTCAATCTAGATGGACTAAAGCTATTCATGACAACCTGTACGAAATATCCCATTGGAAGCAAGGCATGATGGGAAGGTCCTAAAATCGTATTTTGTTATCGCTTATATTTACAAATTATGCCACTCTGTAAAACATGTAACATTACCCTTGACTGTACAAGTGACAGCAGAGAAGCCCTGATGTGCTTAATTGTTTTTCTTCCTCCACTGTATGATGTGATAGGACAGGTTTATTTTATTTTTCCCTTCCGTGTGAACAAGCCCGTAGCCAGGGGCGTCAAGGGTTTAGTCAGGATTTGAAAATAGCCCCCCCCCCCCCCCCTTGAAAAAATCATGGCTACGGGCCTGCGTGTGAAAATGCTAAAAATGCTGGGAACCGTAATGAATCGCAATTCACAAACTTCTCTGCAAAAGAGTGTTTCTATGTTTGTTGGTAAAAACCCTAATAAAATTACAATGATGATTACCAGCATCTGATATTTTGTTACAATAGCTTATATAGGTGTGTGAAATTAAAGTGGAAATAAGAATGTCATATAGCCTATGTTGTACATGTAGTCTCTAAAAAGCATAAAGTTACATGTTTTAGCAGTTTTGTGTGTCAAATTTCAATGTTTTAACTAACAAGATAAGCTGAGATGAGTTTGAAAATGAAGTAAAAGTAGTATTTAGAATTTTGCCGGTGGCTATGTTCTACCTTCATTTCATAACAGAATACGAGTAAAGAACTGCAAGGAGTAATTTACTTAGTTAGCACAATGGGAGTTTCATACATTTCATGTTGTATGGGTGTCATCTCAGTGACTATCAAATTACAGAGCTCTGAGTTGACTTTGCCAATATAAAATTTCATGCAAATTGGCTGATAAAGATGTGTACATGTACCGATAAGTTGAATCGATTTCAACAATGTTGTCAGTCAATTTATTGTCTACGTGTACTTCATACAGTTTATCTACATGTAATCTGAACTTACTGAAGTGGGCTAATCGCATTTATCATGTCTATAGGCCAGAAGTATAGCCACAGACTTTTTGGTCTGGGGGCAAACGCATTTTGTCCTGATGGCAAACACATTTCATCATGATTTTCTGACGCATGTAATATGCCATTAAAAATAAAATTTGATTTGGGCCGCAGAACCATAATCCATCTAAAAGTTATCGCACATTCTCAGGACTTTTAGGACACAACAAAAGCTTATCGCTCAAGACAGGAAAAAGCTTTGCAGGAAAGAAATCACAATCAATGGGTACGTAGGGGTATTTTGGGTCAAAGAAGGAGAATTTTACAGGATTCATGTGTGTATGTTTCCCGTTCACATTTCTGTTCATCCCGATTTTTTCTTTTCATGCTAATCCTCCCACCAAAATTTTGTTGGGGAGGGGGTAGCATGTGCTCAAACTTTGCCATGTTGTTTATCAAGGGATTGATACTCTCATGTTTTTCAAATGCAAAAAATGCATTGCCAATTCCCCCCCCCCCCCCCCCCCCACCCCAGATTTATATTTTTTTATAAGACTGAATTTATTATTTCCTTATAATAGAAATTAGAACTGTCCATACAAAATTACACAAAATACAGTTGTATACCCTTATAACCATTAGAGTACTTAAGTGGCAAACTCCACTTTCTGTCTTGATCTGGAGCTGGTCAAGTAGATGTAGCTTGATTTTATAGACTGAAATGATCTCCTCAAATCACTGCAACCCAAAATCTTGTGCATATCAATCTATTTTGAGTCCAAGTGGTGTTGATAAAAATGTGTGAGTTTCAGAATGCATTTAAAAAAATCTGTTAAGTTGTGAGTTGTATTATGTGTAGTAATAAACAACATGGGTGTTATTTTTTAAAGAGTAGCGATATGTGAGTGTAAATCTAACTCCCAAATGCTTAAAAACTAGTCATAATACGGCACACCAAAATTTCCTGTTTCCCCCAAGATTCAAACCCCTGACCTCTCGCATCCTTGACCATTGTCCATCTACACTAGCGGTTTAAAGTATTTCTGCACAAACACATTATTCAGCCATATCTCAAAAAGCGTTTATAAGGAAACTATCGGGAAACTTATGTTGCTTTTGGTCAGATCTGATAGGTAATCTAGTTAAGTGTAAATTTGAGCTATGAATGGGATCAACCCTCTCACGTATAGGTAGGGGGGCAACAACACAAATAGGTCGAAAAACATGATTTTAGGTCAAATTTGATTTGACAACGCCTGCGTTAACAGGGGTAGAATTTCGCAAAGCACGGCGCGAGTCCAAGTGGACTCTCGCTGAAGAATGTTGCGCGAGTCCATGGACTCTCGCAAAATGACTCGCGTAGCAGAATTTTGTGAGAGTCCAAAATTTTACCAATTCCTCACCATACATGTAGTATAGGTCATGTGTTTTATTATAAAATTATATTGAGGTATATCATGGTAATAAATTGTATATAGTATTTTCAGTTTGCTATTAATAAATGGTACTGCATACATGTTACACCACAATTAAGCTTGAACCGATGTATCATATCAGCCATCGTATCGGGCAAAACATCGTTTTGGTAAAATCACCTGTCTTTGCTGATGAACTTTGGATGTTTGGCAAGGTGACAGATAAAAGCGAGGCCTAGCCCTAGCTGGGCTAGGCCACGTTTTTGATCAGTTGATGATGCACTAAAAGCGTGGCCTAGCCCTAGTGTAGGCCACGTTTTTGATCAGCTGATGATGCACTAAAAGCGTGGCCTAGCCCTAGGCTAGGCCACGTTTTAGCCCTAGTCTAGGCCACATTTTTGCGCGAGTCCAAGTGGATTCGCGCTGTAGTAATTTTGCGCGAGTCTCTACGCGAGTCGACTCGCGGACTCGCGCCGAAATTCTAGCCCTGGTTAAGGTCACTTCACCACTCAAGTTGAGTAGTCATATGGAATGTGTATATGTAATAGAGTGAAAAGCAGGCGATTAAATATCCTGGTTACGCTTGACTGGGCCAAGAGAATGCTTGGAAGCTAACGAAAAATGATCCTTCAACGCCACCCAGTTTTCAAAGATAGGGCCGTGGAATGGTCCCTGGCGGTATATGACATTTTAAAATGTTTAAAGAGGTTTTTAATCTGTCATAAACACTCACAAAACACTCCACATTCATGTTGCCCCCTACCTATACGTGAGAGGGTTGATCCCATTTGGAGCTCAATTTTACACTTAACTAGATTACCTATCAGATCTGACCAAAAGCAACATACGTTTCCAGATAGTTTCCTTATAAATGCCTTTTGAGATCTGGCTGAACAATGTGTTTGTGCGGAAATACTTTAAACCGCTAGTGTATGTCAAGCCACCAAGAATGGCCTGCCTCAGCAGCTCTTTTGTACCCACATATCCCCCATCTATGACGTATTCAAAGGTTAATTTCTTGATTTTTGCTTGTTGGATTTTGTTGGATAGAGGCCACGTAATAAATGCCAAAAACTTCCAATTTTTTTAGACTTTCAGATTAAAAAAAAAAATTAAGAACTCATAAAATGGCACTAGATTTGTTGGTACTAATTTTTGTAGTGAATTTATATATAGCAATTTGCAGATCACTCACAATGGTTTTGCAGGGGTGTGAGTGACTTCTTTTGAAAAAAGATAAACAATGAATAGAAAAGAGTAAAAAACTTTGAAATATATAAAAAATGGACCAAATATGAAAGAAAATACTGGCATTTTGACTAAAATAAGGACATTAAGGTGTCTGGTCCATGATAGATCTGCCCGAAAATTTCTAGTGAAAATCGGTATGAATGATATTTTATCGATGTAGAACCGATTTTTAAAATAAAAATTGGGGGTCACCGGACTCGTTTTTCCATGAGAGTCAGTTTAAAAATAGCATTTTTGGAGGTTTTTTTGGAAAAATTAGTACAGGGGTCTATGGGAAATGTGGCAAAAGTGACATTATTTAGTGTTAATTCAAAAAGTCTGCCCGAAAATGTTTGTCAATTTTTTCACAACAGTTGCGCACAAAGAATAAGTATGTTCTTTAAAATAAAAACAATAAACATTGGGGGTCACCGAACTAATTTTCCAGAAAAATATTAAAATATGGCAATTTTTAGCTTCAAAACACTACTCAGAGTATATGTGCATGCGTATTGCAGCACTTACCAACTCGGAAACTAGTGCGTACTGGTACGCGTGAATGGCGCGTGGACCAGACACCTTAAAATAGAGGAAATCAGCTTAGGAAATTTCACATCCCTGAGTTTGCTACCATAAACTCTTAAGTCAAACGGTTGTCAATATATTGCTGTGACAATTCCTGTTTTGGGGGAAAGGTAGGGAATTAGGTCAAAGTTATCAAATATCTTCAGAACCAAGAATCTACCATATTTTTGTGAATTTTCATTATCCATCCTCTTTTGATGTGAGTAAAACTGATCATTAATAACAACACCTTTTGAAGCTAAGAACCTCAAATAAGTTGACCGAGAAAATAAAAACAACTAATGACCTGCCATCGGGACTGCTTCATTTGGCCCATTTGATTTTGGAGACGTACGGGGGAGAAGAGAGGGCCTTGCACTTTTTCAGACCTGCTTTAGAAGTTCAGTATTTCCCCCAATATTTACAATGTACAATGTAAGTTGCAAAGTAAAAGCTGATCCTGTATGTAAACTGCTTTTGAGCTTGTAGCAAATGGGCACATCAAGGCATCTAGTCAATTTTGCTATTCTGTTTTCTGAATTTCAATCATGTTTGTGTTCCTCAGGCTGCAGTTCCAATTTGCTCCTTAAATGTGAAGATTTATTCTCTGTCACGTTCATGTGAGTAATGCACATTCGTTCGATGAGGGAGATTGAAAACATTGTAAAATGGAGGCTTAAAACTCCGCCAGAGCTGAAATGAACAAGGGACTAAGTTGAAAAAAAAAAAAGCTCCTGAGTTGATTGAGAACAAAATGATGAATCAGAGAAATATATTCTGAGAACAATTTTTATTAAGAAAAGATGGAAGAGGAGCCAATGAGGGGTGTGAGGGGAGAGATATAGAAAAAAACAACTACAACTTGACACCCCCTTGGTAAACAGCCCTAATTGTTTTTACCCTAACTCTACCATTTTTTTGATTGTTTAAAATTTTGTAGTAGAGTTTCCTCATTCTTATATCTCTGTGAGTTTCTTTCTCTTACTTTAATGAATTCCATTTCTTGTTGGTTCTATAGCTGACACCTGACCAGGTGTACATGTCTACTTTTGATAAATTTTCAATTATACATACAACTGTCTTTTGATGTCAATTCAGTAATTAACAAACAAGAATTGATCGTCAATTCATGAACTTAGGCTAAAATAGATGACTCAAATTCCCATGTTGTGTTGTATTTTAACTTGAGAGCTCGTGTGGTCTAGTGAAATAGCGCAGGATTCCGAATCAGTAGGTCACGAGTTCGAGCCCCGCTACGGCCAATGGGTTATGTCCTTGTGCAAGACATTTAATCTTGATTGCTTTGTCGACCCGAGCGATATTGGGGAGCTGTTATGGATAACATTACAATCAAAGTGTGGATAGGGTGTGCGCTTGGCCGGCGACTCCTAGTTGAAGCGAAATGATTGTGACGGTGACCTGATGGCATCATAATAATAGGCAGCAGCGCTCTGAGAATTTGTTCACAAGTTTAGTAGAGCTAAACAAAAGATCTCTATATTATTATGAAATAAACATTAAAAATGCATGCAAATAACTTCCCTGTCGTCGACATATTTAACTGCTATATTTTCGGCATAGAGATCTACGTCTAGGGTGCCATAACTTTGATTTGAAGGAGGGGTAAACATGATACTTTTCCTTCCAAATTGTGCGTCAGTAAGGAACAGCGCTTGACTGGCTAGATAGCCACATTTTCAGTCAGATTACCATTCTGTTGCCGGTGTAAGGTTCTGACAACATCACATTGTTAAATTGCACCTAAATGCGCCTTTTCAAATGTTCAAATCTTATAATCTAGAATAAATGTAAATTCTTGTTCAGATCTGCTATCATCACTCTTTCTTTTGGCATATTTCCTTTTCTTCCCCTGAAGTGTTTGTACAACCCTGCATATCAAATTCTGAATTTATATGAAATTTGACACCCATGACCTAAGGTTAATATCAATAACATTCTACCCGCCCTTTTGTTAAGATGATCAACTAAAAAGGAAATATGCCCCCTTACACATCTTCGACAGTGTTCAATTTGAATAAATCTTTAAAGGGGCGATGGACAAGTTTAGCATCATCCCAAATTTTCCCCAAAGCATTTTGGGATTTTTGCATCATTTGAAGTAATCGGTAATAATGACAGCATGGTTTTATTTTCAAAATATTTAGATATTCTGGACTTCCATTTGAAAGTTGCAGGGGCTCTAACCAAAACTCTCCGGAAGTTTTTGAGGGAAGCATTCAGGGGAGCTATCTAGAAATTGATAATTTAATACTATCATGCAAGGTGCTCTATCTACTAATTGAGCTCCTATAAAGCATTTGAGGGGAGCAGGATGGCTCAGTAGAACCCACTCCTCTCAAACGGAAGTCCCTGCATTTAAAGTAAAGCCTCATGCACAAGGTCAAAAAACAAAATAAAATTATCATTTTTCACTGATCAAAATTTTCCCACTTTTAGCAGTATTTGGTTATTAACCGTTATTTTCGAACATATGAAGTGTAAATCAAACACAAATAAATGTCCAATGCCCCTTTAAAGGTGCAATTCATGATTTTGATGTGGCCTCTTTTCTAGCTAAATGTAAAGAAGAGTACAAAATAAATATATACTGAAAATTTCACTTGATTCCGACCGTTCGTTTCCAAGATACAGAGCTTTTAAGCATTTTGAAAATCCCCATAAGCTACTGTGTTGTAATTATTGTCGGGGCCCCAACAATAAATAGAAAATGACACATTTTCTCACTTTTCAAAAATGCAAGCACATATGAAAGAATGGTTTGGGGATCATATCATATACCATGTTGAGGATTCTTATAAGTTAAAAAAATCAAATTTGATAGACGTGACCTTGAGGGTGAAAAGTGGATCATGAATTGCCCCTTTAACATCATCCTTCATCATATGAAATCTAGGGAATCCATTGTGCCTATGCTAGAAATGGATGTTTCTGCCACAAGACATTTATAAAATACTGCTGCTGTTTTGAAAACTCACTTGGCTGCCATTGAGGTTACACAGGAATCTGTCAGCCTGCTAGAGTATTGAATGCGGTATAAGTAACTATGAAATGGTTGCAAGCGATTTGTAACCTTTTTGTTACACCGGGCTCAAATCTTTGAGATCCCCGTTTACCAAATAAACTGGAGGCAAATACATTGTATGCTTTGCTAGCATTATGACAGATCTTGTAATATAGGTCTAGTGTTGCCTAGATTGATAACAACTCAATATGCTAGATTTAATTTGGAACCTTTTGTCAAACCAGGCTTTTTTTCGTAAATTTAACTCCGGGCATTATATGTTTCGTCTTAAAATTGATCTGTTGTATTAATGACTTACCAAAATAATAGGTGGTCAAAATATTGTCTTCAAAACACTTTAATTTAACATACGAAGTCATGAAATCAACACAACTTTGTTTCTCTGGCAAATATTTTACTGCCCGTGCAATGTTAACAACGTGGAACCTATATATTCATATACAGGGCCATCCAACATTGGATATCCCATCTTTACGTTGCGGCACTAGTTCCCAGAATGGAAAATCACATGTATATAAGGCCAAAGAAAAAAAGAACTCTGTCTCAGCTTCCCGCGCGCATTAGGTTAAAAATTTGAATTTTACCACATTTCTATTTTTTTTAGGTTTTCAGGAGATTTTTTTCTTTTTTTCTTTTTTTCTTACATCAAGAGAAAAAAAAAATTCGGCTGCAAAGCGGCCATAAAAATAAATAGTGACCTAAAAACGTAATAAAAAAAAAAATCCACGTGCGCATAGCCTTTTTTGACTTAATAATAAAAAAAAAAAAAAAAAAAAAAACGTGTAGCATTTAGGGTTTTTGGCCTAAGGAAGCTGAGACAGAGTTCTTTTTTTTTTTTGGCCTGAGACGATTAATTAAACATTCTGGATTAAATTTGGGGAATGTTTCCTTTCATACTACCTCATTGCTTTATGTGATTTGTCTCTGAAAGAAATCACACAGCATGAATTGTTCTCATAGTCTTGATTTAGGCACATCTTGCATTAAAAGGGCGAGTCTCGTCTAATCGTGACATGAAATTTCTAAATGTTTAGTGGTGTTTCGGTCGTTTAAATTATCCCAACGGTAGTCTGTTTGCTACACATGGGATATGGGTTCTTTATCACACAGTTTGGTTTTTAATTAAACACTCATTATTTTCATCCCATGTCATAGATATTAGAACTAATTTGATCTAGGAAGAATTGACAAATAACACATTCTGCTCTAACAGTGTCCAAATTAGTTGGTAATCTGGTCATCCTGAAGACCACAATTTTGTGCGGATTACCAGAACTTCATACCTGGTAATCCGCGGGATATCTAGCCCAATAGGGGGTTGTGATAAATCAAAATTTTTGCGGGGCCCCCCTTAAAATATGTAGTACAAAACAAGAATATGACAAAGAAAAAATAAGTTGAGTTCAGGAACCCCCCTGTACACACTTAACATACTCTATGAAAGTTTTGGCATGAGGTTGCTGAATTCGGAAGACTTGCACCATGTATTTGTATAGGTGATATTATATGAAGTTCAGAAATTT
>JXSR01S033658.1:93970-109587 GCA_000969725.1 Ophiothrix spiculata
TCCCCCGGCTGTGAGATGGGTCGAAAAAGCCCAGCTCTTTGAGGGTTAAACACGTGACACACGTGTTCTACCATGTTTACCATCTCCACGTTACAAAAAATGTTAAAAGTGTTTTGTATATTACATAAAAGGTTATAGACGAAATATTTATCTCATTTTTTTCTTTACGTTCTGAATAAAAATAAAATGTTAGGTTTTGCTTTCAAAACAGCGAACACTGTTAAAAAACGCTGGTTTAAAAAAATACAGTCTCGTGTTTAAAAAAAATCGAGGCACTATTACAGAGAATTGATGTGGGTTTTTTACGAAATGAATTGTAACTTCTAACTTCTTTATTTATTTTCATATGGCCTTTTTAAATTTGACTTATTATTTTTTGTTTTTGTTTTTTGAGTAATTGCCACAGGTGAAACGATTAGAGCGATTGTGGTTGCATCAAAAGAGAAGAAAATATCTTTGAATTAACAATAGTATCAAAATTTGGATTGTAACAACATATATCAGATAATTAAGAGGTATATTAACCAGTCAACAAAATCGTACTTTAACCATATTTCCATATGTTTTGATTTAAATTTTTCCGAGAAACAATTTTGAAAGCTATACATGATTATCTACATAACAAACACCAACTAGTTTAACACATGTAGCATTATTCACATCATTAAAAGCAGGGGCGGCGCCAGGGTTTTATTGTTAGGAGGGGCAACCGACATTTAAGGCCCGAATATGTACATCCAAAATTTTGGACGTAGCTTTGGAAAATGGCAAACATAAAAAGGTCTTACGAGCGCACAGACAACTAACAGCGATCTGATTCAAATTTTTTAACAACAAAGTTACATTTTTAACGATTTTCGAAAACATTTGTACTCATTTTTTCTGATCCTCTTTTTAGTTTTGCTTTCTTTTTTTTCCTCTTCCCTTTTTCTATCTTTTTATTTTCTCGGTAAATCCTTTAGGGAGTAATGGCTCCCTGTGCCGCCCCGAAAAAGAATTTTTCGATCAACTGTATCGTGCAAAAGGTTACAAGAAAAATAAAATTAAGATTGTAGCATGTCTAACATGTTTTACTCTTGATTAAAAACCAGAAATAGTGTGTTGAAAATGCAAATAGCTCTTATCAGCAATACCTTAAAGATTCAAATGATTTTTATGTCTA
The DNA here is from genome assembly GCA_000969725.1 of Ophiothrix spiculata. Classification (NCBI taxonomy): domain Eukaryota; kingdom Metazoa; phylum Echinodermata; class Ophiuroidea; order Amphilepidida; family Ophiotrichidae; genus Ophiothrix; species Ophiothrix spiculata. Next base: position 95,133 of record JXSR01S033658.1, read on the forward strand.
GAATTCAATTTACTTTAAACAAATATTCTTTAAAGTGTTTTTTGAATAAAACTATGAATATTAACCTGAAAAGTGAATATTCACACCATTTTGTAGTGTGTACTCTTTAAAAGGTGTTCTTTTACATATTTTGAAAATGGCTATGAGCTTGCAATTACAATGTCTTCAAAGTCGTCGTTACATTGTTATTTTGAGAGCTTTATTACAATCTAGACCAAGATTTTTTATGTTTTATTATCTAGTTATTTCAAATAAAACTGATGCTTTTGAATAATATAAACAAGTGTAAACAATTAAAATAACTCACCTATTACATTAGTTAAATATAGGTCGAATTGTTCAAAAGGTCGGTCGTTGCAATAATTACGTCAGCGCAAATCTATCAGCAGAGACATTTTTAGATTTAATCATAGAACTGTACTTTGTAGATGTACAGTGGTGTACATGCAAAAACCCTACAATAATTGCTTGTAAAAAACTTCTTGCATTTACCGGATGGTTAGAAATATACAATTATATATCCAAATGAATGTTCATACGTGTTGGTAGTAAAACAGCAATTATATTTTAAACAGTCTTTCAACACAATGAGATAGTGAAATATTTACCTCAATATTTCGATGTGAACAACACACATCCTCGTCAGGAGAACTCCTAAGGTGAACTGGTGGAGTTTGCTCTCACGATTGACCTAGGTTGACCTTTAGGTCGGATGAGAGCATTGTATAAAGTAGGTAGGAACATAGTACTACTACCACTCACAATATCGACTGGGACAACGTCAAAGTTCTTGACCGGGAGGATAGAGAATTCCCGCGATTAGTGCGGGAGGCCATCCATATCAGAAAACTGAACTCAACCGTGACCAAGGCCTGGAACTACCTACTTTATACAATGCTCTCATCCGACCTAAAGGTCAACCTAGGTCAATCGTGAGAGCAAACTCCACCAGTTCACCTTAGGAGTTCTCCTGACGAGGATGTGTGTTGTTCACATCGAAATATTGAGGTAAATATTTCACTATCTCATTGTGTTGAAAGACTGTTTAAAATATAATTGCTACAATTATATAGTCTATGATATTTTATAATCCATGAAATGAAGGTACCGTTTGGTTTGTTTCAATCGGTAATCTAGAGCAAAGAGTATGCTTTATCAACTATTTGGATGCAAATTTGTCTGGTCCGATTTCACAATTTTTTTAAGGTTATTTGCCATACCACAAACAAACTCTTAGTTTGTAATTATGTCACAATTTTGCTGGTGTATTTCAGTTCGGCGGAACTCACAATTCGGATACGTATCCGTATTCGGATACTCCGTATCACAATTCTGATACCCGTATTCGAATTTGGATTAAAAACAGCTGAAATGGGATATCAGCTGAAATCAATATTCAGCTTCGCAGCGCACCATACCGGTATGTAGAATAGTCAATAACATTATCATCATTTCTCATCTAAATTCTAAGAAAGTTTTGGCCAAATTATTTTGTCTTCTGTGATAAGGATCTATCAGGACATGTTCCGAGACTGTCCCGCTGGAATTGCACAGATGGAAATGACATTTCCACAGATAGATTTATCATAGATGCAAGAAAGATGTTCTACATGTACCTGTCAGCTTGTGCTATCGATTTGTTTCATGCGCCACGACAGGCGTATCAGAATTCAGATACTCCTCCATATCCGAATTCGGATACGGGTATCACAATATGGATACAAAATGTACGTTGGTATCCGAATTGTGAGTTCCGCCGAACTGATTTAAATCACCGGGTAAGTTTGTTCTCACAAAACTTGACATTCAGATTAACACTGATCACGTCAAATCCTTTTTATATATTACGAAATTAATATAAAACAATTCCTGTAAAAGATAGTTATGAACTTCCACTGTGTACAATTAATACTTATGATGTATGTGTTTGGTAGAGGTCAAAGGTCATGTCGAACATTACATGAGGTCAATAAATGGGTCAATGATCACGTCTTATAAACATGGTCCGATTTCTTAAAATCAAGTCTTTATTTCTGGTAACCAAAATTAAATTCACACAGGGAGGGCTGAAATACAAAATTGCTCATAAAGTCAAAACGGTTGGACCATTTTGAGTGAAAAGAAAGTGAATTATGAGAAAAATATGAATCATGTTTGGTACCATAATCTCCAGATGTTTTAAAACAAGTTGAAGCATTCGGACTATGCTTCTGTACTGAGTATTTGACAAATACCATAATCTTGCCACTAAGTATCTGGCAAAATACCACTGAAGGAAGTATATCTTCAATACGTCATTGAAAAGATTACATATTAAGTGCACAATATGCTTGGTTGCTATTTGTATGTGCATATTTCTCTCTAAATAATTTCCAAGAAGCATGTATATATCTCTTTTGCAAATTGAATATTAAGTTTTAATGACAAGTTCTGCCTGTCGCTGCATTAAAATAACTTATCGCACCGACCTATATGCAATGATTTCTTCTCATATTTGTGACAAATCCCTGAAGAAATTATTCCTAATCAAAAACTTAATAAGTGATGCGTAATGCAATTTTAGTAAACAAGATAAAGCTACACTTTTAGTATTATTGTGTCATTTAATTTAAATTAATGGTTTACTTGTAGGAGGTCGAGTTGAAGTCATCTGAGTCAATTGCGTGCTTTGGACAGTAGAAGATCTCGGTCGAAATGGTTTTCTGTAGTTAGAAATATACTCCCTGATATGATGACATGCAGTTGTATATTCAAGTAGATATCTTCTATGTGAAGTACTCATAATAAATACTACATATGGATCAATACATGAGTTAAGTACTGACATATAGTATACAGCATGTCTAATCATGTCACTTGTATTAGAACTTGTTAAATCCACATAATGAAACAAAATACTGTAAAGAAAAAATGGCAGCCAAAATACGGCAAACGAGGTTGTAATAACTAAAACAATTATAATCAAATGTTTGCGTGATTCGTTGGTTCCTGGAGTATTGTGTCTTCTGCCTTCAGGCATTTTTGAACTTCGACGCAATAGTAAGACAACAGGTACATAATGAGAGGTAATTACTCCTAATGGGATGATGTAAAGTGTCACAAATAAACATATATCGTAAATACGAGCAAAGGTTAATCCGTTTATAGCGGTGCATATGTAATCATTCGGCTTTCCCGCAAGCCAAAGCCGCGGGATTGAGCAGAGCAAGGCACAAATCCAGATAACTGTTAATATTCTAAGAGATGCTTTGAGGTGTATACTGCTTGGACGCGTCATTGGGATCCGATTGATAACAGCGGTGTAACGTTCACGGCTTAACGCAACGAGTGTAAAAATTACAACGCTATAAAGAATCTCTGGTAGAAAAAACCGTAGCTTACATAAACTTACACTATGTAACCAACATGGATTAATTTCATGTTCCATACGGATTGGCACTATAAATCCAATATACAAGATGTTCGATATTGATAAGTTTAAGATAAGGCAATCCACTTTCTTTCTTAAAGATTTATGGCCAAGAATAACGAACAAAAGGCAAACATTACCTAAAATTCCAATGAAGGCAATGCACACATAAAGTGACAAATGTAAAACATATTCCGTATTTGGTACACAAAGAAAAGATAACATCATGTCAGATGTATTGAAATCTCCAACTTTTGGTCCACTATCAATATCATGCAAATTTGCAAAGATATTAAGATCCCTGCTTGTATTCCTGTTAAATGCCATACTTCAAACAGATTTTTAACTTGCTATGTATTCCATGTATTTGCTTTCTTTTCATATATCACCACGTACGGTTACTGAAGTGGTTTCTATCAACAGGCGCTTCGTACTGCGGCAAGTCGAGGTAAGAAATGTGTTTATGAATAGAGTGCTAGGTATATATAGTGTAGTGTAATACAATTGAATGCAATTCGCTCTTAAATTGTTATGCATATGCAACGCATATCACTGGTAACATAATGCAGTTTCAGCATTCGATGTTTTGCTCTTATTTCTATCGCATTTAACTTCGATTCTTGAAATTCAAACTGAAACATTTGTCAGTAAATATTTGATGTCCTACAAATTGATAGAGAGAAGCGTTACAACCTTTACGTGGAGTAGTTTTGTCAATGCTCAGTGGCTATATACCGAGTGAGTCAATAAAAGTGCAATAGTTAAAATGGGCACTACATTTAAAGAACAAGATATATACCAGACAAATAACTTTAATAATGTTCAACAAAACCAAATGACACTTCTAAAGACCTACAAGAAACCTTTCAGGGTCAAAGAAAAGTAGCAGAAAGGCAATGTCACATTCAAACCTTATGAGGCACATGATCAAAATGTTCGCTAGTTGGAAATGCTTTTACATCAACCACTCAAAATAAGCATGTCTTTGGAATGCCTTTATAAATTATCTCCATTTTATCAACTTTCTAAAGGTAAATCCGTGTTCTACTAGAAACAAAAGTTACTTGTTTAGTATTTATCTTTTCCTTTAAATATGGCGCCATTTCAACTATTGAACTTTTATTGACTCACTCGGTATACATACGAATACAGCACAAGATCGACTTGATTTGGATAGATTTAAAAAGAAGTGAAAAAGGCATGTTACTGTTAGAAATCGGGTTTTGAAGTGGAATTGGAGCATTGCTAAGGAGTGAATTTGACGTTGTATGTCAAGACAAAATGTCAAGAGGCAATGCGAGTCATATCAGCGGATTTCCTTTTTGAAGATAAATACCATTCAAATGTCATTTTTGTTTGTTTCATTTCCTATAATGCTTCCTGAATCATTCACTACTTCATGCTATCAAGGAAATAGTTCAATGGTCTTGAGATATATCATACAAAGGTATATGATTCTTGAGTTTACAATGATGATTTCATTATATTAAAGCGTAATGAATAACGTTTCTTATAATCTTTTCTCTGGACTTTTTTTTGATGCGTGGCAGACAATCCCCCCCCCTCCCCCCACACCCTCCTTAAGCACGCCGCTGGCGGCAGGATATATCGTTGCAACGTTGTGTCGTTGGCCTGAATCGTGGGCACGCCGCTGGTGGCAGGATATGTCGTTGGCCTGAATCGGGGTCAACAAAAACTATCAGAAACGTTGAAGAATCTTCTGGATCGTAGAACTTTACGACCCAGTATAGTGTAGCGTAAGCCTCCACGGATAAGAGATCCCGAATTATCACGTTAGATGCGTTTTACACAATACCGTGTCTCTTACTTACCATTGTTAGCTACGGCCTAGCTACGCATTTTCAGAACTCTTAATTTTCATATTATGTTTAGCGATTTTGATCCTGATGTTGATGTTGTTTGAATTTTGAGAGAGATAATCGATCAAGAAAGTTTTTTAATGATACTCAAAGGATTCGTGTTTTTTCCTACCATACAATATGACCACTTTTTGGGGAAAGGGAGACTAATCAATTCAAAGCAATTAAAAACACGTCGATCTCTGTGACAGATTACAAATCTGGAATATACAACAAAACGCTTAGAATTACCATGACACGTAGGTAACAATCAATAGACGAAATGTATTTTTTTAAACGTTGAAGTCATGAAAACTTATCTTCACGCAGACATCATGACTTCATCGATAGAAATAAACGATGCTCAAGATTTCAAGTAATTTTATTTTTTCTTCTAGTAATCGCCTCGATGCAATCAAACAAAATATTGAATACAAAAGTATGTTGCAACGTACGTCGAGAAGGGAAAAGCACATAATCACTTACATTTCTCACATCATTTGAGACTATATATAATAACAATAAAATGTATTATTATACATGTAGTTACTGACTTGAATATGACATTTCCGTTTACCAAATTCTTATAAAGAAAGTTGAAATAATATTATCTCATACAAGAAACAGATTCACAGTTTCGTATTTCCAATCTGTTTCAAGTATCGTGAGATATTATTTCAACTTTCTTTTCACATTTTTTTCCATCTATATATTTGTGCTGCACAAAAAAGATAGAGAGAGGGCGAGACTTCCAAGTTAGGACTTTTAATTAAAAGCAATACTTACAACTAGCTAAGTTTAATCCTGTTTTGTTTGTTTATTTGTTTATTGTTACAAATGTTTTTCAAACGTATAGTACAGCCACAAGACAATAATTTTCATTGAACGTAAGATAATATTTTAAAACGTTTATTTACACAAGATTACCTGGAAATTGGCAATGCATTATCGACAGGAAGGAACGATGCGAATAGTTTAAAACCCCAGGGTTTGAAACAGACGAAAGACAATGATTGTGTGGCGTTCTTTGCATATCAATTACATTGGAAAGGAAATACAAGCTATAAACATTCCGACCAAGATAAGTCAAATACAAGAAACAGAAATGAATAAGCAAAAGACTATATTATTTTTTATCTCTAGACTTCCGCCAAATCAATAAGCCATCAAATCCAATTGTCATTTTCTGCCAGTTCACCTTAGAGGTGTACCCACGCGCGGAGACAATAATTGATCATATTGATGTTAGGGTGACGTAAATCACAGCTGAGGTTCACAAAATTTATTTTCGGAAAGGGATAAGGGCTAGATTCACTTTTTTATAGTAATTTTTATACAGAATTGTTCACATGGTGTTAAATTTTCACCACTATGTTAAATTTTCATTTGGAATGAACATTTTCATTTTGATTTTTTCTCATGGTTAAAATTTTTGCCATGGTGTAAAATGTTTAACATTTACCAAAATGTTCATAACTGTGAAAAAAATTCCCATCATGGCACATTTTGCTGTGATTACTCATCTGTAGTATCTTGATAATACATAATTACTTTCATTGGTAATTGTTGTTTACAAACAATACCATAATTAACCCGGGGGCCGCTCGAAGAAAAAAATTGGTACGCATGCTCGTCAGAAAAAAAAGGGCCGGATTTTGGCTGATTGGCGTCGTCGACGTCTTAAGAAAAAGGGGTACCTTTTCAGGTTAACTTTCGACATTAAGGGTCGTCTTTTTACGAAATCTTTGATTTTTGGGTAACTTTTTCGTCGACTATTCTAAAATTCCAAGAAATAGTACAGAACAGGGTTCTAATGTATTATATTCTTGTTTTTTATGGTAGAAAATAGTGCAAATTAAGTCAATAAATCAAAACATAGAAAAAGAATAAAGCTTTAAATACTTCAACCTTCAAGTCAGTTACAACGAAAGGAATAAATATTTAAAAAGTTAATTTCTCTCAGATAAGTTAGCATACATTATGCTGTTATGGGAGGCTGGCATTTTACATTCCTGTCAACGAAATCCAAAAAGGAATGGCAAATATAGTGACAAATAACGTGAAGATAGTATCTCACTCTTGAATCAGATTGGCAATTTCCTACTCTCTCTATTTTTGACACTCTGCCACATCTTATATGAATTTTTCATTTCATATTTTATTGAATAATCTCAGGAGTGGGGGCACTTTATAAACTGACAATATGTGACTAGAATGTATTGTAACATAAAATGGTGACTTAAAATCTGTTGAATCTTCAGTCAAAAAACTTGTTATCTGTTTTCACAAGTTGTTCCAATCTTATGGCTTCTTTAAAAAAAAACTGATCTCACTGAATGGCCTCTTTTCGAAAGTAATGTTTTCATGTTTATTTGTTTTGAAAGAGATGTAGAAGATTTGAATTACCAGTGCTTCGTCGTAATCTTGGGTATGTCAAAATATTATACCGAGTGAGTCAAAAAACCTGCAATAGTTAAATGAAACCCATATTTTAAGAACAAGAGATATCATGAACATGAAATGTATTTACTTTGAACACAAGTGATCGACTAGATTACAAGTCGTTGAGTTAATTATTAAAATGTACAGAAGACGAAGTATCTAAATATCATTTCTTTGATATATTCACATATACATTTTGTCCAGTGTCTATACAAATTAGTGTGTGTCCTCATAACTAAAATAATATAGAAACAATGTCCTCACTTGTTCATATACCGAGTGAGTCAAAAAATTGCAATAGTTAAATGAAAGCCATATTTTAAGAACAAGAAATATCATGAACATGAAATGTAAATATCTAATAAGATCATAGATTTACCTTTAAAATGGTGAAAGAATGGGGAAAATTGATAAAGGCGTCGAAGAGATACACTTATTTGAATAGGAAGGCATAAAAACAGTTCTGTCCAAATGTCGTGCATATGTTTTATTAATGGAGGACACAATTATGACATTATCTTTTCTCTGTTGTGTCTGACTGTCTTTAAAAGCGTCGTTTGAGCTTGGTGGCCCTGAATATTCAATTTTCGGTTGAACGTAGACAGGGACATATGTGGCAGGGGATTTCGTCACTGCCCTACTTCTGGATCTCTTGCCAATGTCTGACGAGCGCGGTCGACGTTTCTCCTGCTTTTTGCTGTTCGCGGTCTTCCAGGTCTCTCTTTCTTTAGGTTATGGATTGTTCCTGTTCTTTTGAATTTGGCCTAAATTCTATAGATGGCGGATGAACATCACGTGATGGAGGGAATGCACCCTGTTTGAATCTCCGTTTCACTTCTGCATGAGATTTGGTGGTAAAATAAATCTCAGCAATAAGAGCACGTTGCTCGTTTGTAAACTGATCTTGAGGCATTTTGAACAGTGACTGATTGAAAAGCTCTCCTTTTTAGGACAGTATCCTCAAACATGTCATTTTGCACTTGAAAAAATGCCTAAGTTATCTTTTATATGTAAATAATTAGATCAAGAATAGATTTTCACTAGAGCAATGTAATCGGTTTGTGTTATTATTCAAGAGGTGTTGGCAAGAAATTCAATTCAATATGGGTACTTACAGAACTGTTTTCATACCATATTATTCAAATAAGGATATCTTCGCAATGCCTTTATCAATTTTCACAATTCTTTCACCGTTTGAAAGCTTAATTCATGACCTATTTAGAAAATTAATATTATTTGTTCGAAATTACTTTTGTTTTTACTAAAGGGCCCGCGCATAGTTGCGGTGGTCACCTTGAAATGACCTCAGACGACCTTGGATGACCTTGAACAAAGGGCTGTTCATGGTTAAAGGGAACCAATTGCTATTCATGGTTCAAGTTTGGTCCAAGTAGGGTCAAGGGTTTAGAAGTTATGGCCGTGACCTCGCAATGACCTGGGATGACCTCAGGACAACGTTTTGGACAATTTCAAGATTTGACCTCAGATTAACCTTTGACCTTGGATGACCCCAACCAGACCTCCCCATAATGCACAGGGGCCAATTGCTATTCACTGGTTCAAGTAGGGTCAAGGGTTCAGGAGTTATGACTGTGCACAACCATTTGAAGTGCATTGTTCCAATAGCATCAAAACAGTTTCAATTGCCCCGTCCATGCCGTCGATATTAATCTAATTATAATGACTGTTCGCCCTGTCATTGGTTACACCTCTGCCGCACCCCTTTCATGATGTCATAATTACCGTACTCTAAATGTACAATGCAAACACATAGAAAATAATGATAATTTTTTTTTTACAAGATTAGGAAAACTTTCAGTCAATGCTTTATAAATTTAGTCAAATAATCATGTTGAAACTATGAAGGAAATTATTGACTGAAAACATGTAAATTAACATGATCAAATTAACTAAAAATGTTGATTTTTAGGGGCGTTAGACTGGCGTTCTACATAATGCCCAAAATTCCACAGATGCCTAGTAAAAATTGTACGACAATCCACTATATTTGGCCTTTTCTGGTATTTTAATTCGGGATTTGATCAGTCTACTAGTTTGGTAATAGTCTGTAGATAACATTGATTACCAGGTAAAAAAGTTGAAAACAATAGTTTTTCTAATCCAAGCGATTTACGTCCTGTATACAACATATTGTTGGCCATTATTTTTTGGCCTCTATCGTTGTGTGTTCAAGTAAACGACATTAACTACATGTGCTCTAATGTGCTGTGCTAATAATTGGCGTGACCTCGGATACTGAATAAGGTCAATAGATCAATTGGAATTTCAAATCGTCGTGTGTGACCTCGAAATGACCTGGGGTGAATTAAAGTTTTTGGACAACTTCTAGATTTGAGCTCAGATTGACATTTGCCGGACCACCCCTATAAAACACAGGGGGCCAATTGCTATTCATGGTCCAAGTTTGGTCCAGGTAGGGTCAAAATTTCAGGAGTTATGGTCATGACCTCTAAATGACCTGGGATGACCTCAGATCAACTTTTCGGACAATTTAAAAGATTTGACCTCTAGATGATCTTTGACTTTGGATGACCTTATCGGACCCCTCAAAAATGCAAACTCGATCCTCCTCGGACCAAGTTGCACCCACCCGCCAAGTTTTAGGAGCGTTCGACCCACCGTCTCCGATAAAATAGATAGACAGACAGACACACACACACACACACACACACACACCCCCTCCACACACACACACACAGGGTGTGCAGAAAATGTACAAGGTACACTGCTGTATTAGGTTACCTAATATAAATATAAGACATGACATTACAGCAAAATCAAGTAACACTTTAAATATTCTCACAAATTACAGTCACAAGCATTGGTCAAACAAAGTACGTTTTATTCTGATCGTGGCATGGACATTTATCCGCTCATTATTCTTTCGGTTGACTTGTCGTACCAAAATAATTTCCTTTCTCATTCGGAAGTATGGGAAATAGCTATTTCTGAAAGGTAACTGGAGCCAACTCTGGTTTATCATGGGAGACATATGTTTTTTATATAACCGTAATCAATATAGCTTTGGTCATAAAAGTAACCATTAAGAGCTCACAGACTTGGTTCAAAATATGCCACACACATTAGTTGTTATGCGCTAGTCATTATCTCTCTCTATTTGTAGATATCATTAGCTATCAGCCTCAAGTTCTTTGTACTATCAGGGATATGTGTTGGTCTACCTTTCTCTAGAAAACACTTATTCAATGCAATTGTAACTGAATTTAATATTTTCAAAAATCACTCCAAATACGGCATCAGAACTAAAGATCAAAACTACTGACAGTCAAGTCGTTATGTACTTTTCTATTGCTGTTCTCACATGTCTAAATCTCCTCTATTTTACCATAGTAGGAATCTTGTTACACGTGTATCTTTTATATAGCAAGAAAATCATCCAGAAGATTTAAAAACGTGAAAGAAGATATTTTGATGGCAAAAATATGTTTCTTTGTGTTCCTTTTAGTGTTCATAGATTTCTGTTGCTGGATGCCCATTGATATCTTATCTATACTTGCGCAAGCTACGCTTGTAACAGGCAAATTCCATCGTGACAGGCGTGACTTTTGCATGAACGGGTTTTTTTCTTCTAAGAATAGCTGGTAAATTTTATCTACAGGCAATACTACGGAAACATCCCTTTATTGGAAAATTTAATCTAACTCAATCCCTGTCTTTAATTTGGGAACACAAAGTGTGTGTGACAGGCGTGACCTAAACTGACACTGCCTTTTCCAAAATGTTGTTCAATGCTGAATTCTATCTCTTTCCCATGGGAGATTTGATTCCTGTTTATGTTGCAGTATATCTCCTTGGGGGGAAACAATCAGGAAGCATTTCACTTTTGAAGCTATAGCTCTCAACTTGGAGAATACAGGCTAAATCATTGACAGGCGTGGCGTGACAGGCGTGACATTTGTGCACACTTAATAAAAAGTTGATTTTAGCCATGAATCTGACGTTAAATAACTTCTTTATTTATGATTATGATTTATTTTCAACTGATAACAACCGGTAATGTCCTTAAATAGTAAAATTAACATAAATTTCTCGGATGTACTCCTTTTCAAAAAGATGCAACCCCATCTGGTCTGGCTCTCGTATATTACTCCTTGCCGATTTTACAAGGAAATTCAAATTCAAAGCAAATCTGAGCATAATTGCTTTTATCGTAAACAAACTGTTTATACATATTTTATTTTAATTCTGACTTCTTAATAATTTATTTTCAACAAATAAGAATCAGCAATGTCAAGATGTAGTTAAAAATAAAGACAAATTATAGGATTTTTCTCTTTGCATTCACCTTTTTCCTCAGAACCTAAACCAAATCCGGTTCCTGTATATAACTCCTTGCCAGCAAATTTCAATTCAAAGCAAATTTGAGCATAATTGCCTTTACTTGCTAAATTTCTTACATAATTGCTAATAATATCCATGACATTAGGGAATATTTTTCTTCTGAATTATACACTTCAATTGTATCCAATATACTGGTGATAAGGCTAATAATGTTATTATTTTGTTATTCTTATTTTTAATTTTAGTTTAATTACTTCCCAGAGCTAGAGATAGTGAAAAATAAAACGTGACAGGCGTGACCACATATATAGGGTAGAATGTTGACAGCCGTGACCGATTTCGAGATGTAATGGTGGAGAAATAAGCAATCACTGAATATGTGTATATTGCTTTGCAGATTAAGATTCCATGATAGATGATAGATATTGATGTTTCACCAAAACATGACCTTTTCATAAAACACAGCAAAAACTTTTCATGTTTTTTGTGACAGGCATGACATCTGAAAACGACAAATTCCAACAACACACTACTCGGCTATTGATTAACATTTATTACTAAAACATGATTGTACTATAGAGCACAGACACTGAGGCTTCTTATACACTAACCTGGAAAAATCTCAGATGTGTTTCTCTGTTTCAGTACCAAATCACTTTTTGGTGCAAATTTGAGGGTAAAATGTTACTAAGGCAACATCCAACTTATACGTACCAGTCATAAATTAAGTTCTATTTGCTTTATGGAAAAAACAAAAGTAGTTCCTGACACCTTGATTTGTTTACTTTCAACTCACACTTAAAACTTTAACTAGTCAAGCAGCTGCTTGACTAACTTTAAACTAGTCAGGCAGGTTAGTCCAGCTTGCCTGATTAGTTTGACGTTGGTCAAGCCAGGCTTGACTAGCTTTAAAATAGTCAAGCCTGCTTGACTAGATTGTAAACTAGTCAAGCCCACTTGACTAACGTGCAAAACTTTGCTTGACGAGTTTGCCAGAATGAGAGCTTGACTAGTTGGTCAAGCTAGCTTGACTAGCTTAAGTTAGTCAGGCTGAGCACGGTCAGGTGGAGTCATTGATGGCAACATGGTGGACAGCACAGACATGTAAAACATCGTGCCGTTGTTTGACCTCATAAATATCACCATTATGTACTGATGTATCGTGAATCATAACATTTGATTATATGCAGCTCACGGACTATTTTGGTCATATGTCACTCTTAAACCTCTCTCAACATTATTGACGAATTAGCTATATATACATCGTGGATTAAGCTTAAAAGCTTGTTATCGTACATGCATGTGCACTGGCGTGCTCGACTAGCTTGCCTGACTAACGTTGCCTAGTCCCGCTTGACTAACGTATCGTTAGTCAAGTCTGCTTGACTAACGTTAAGTTAGTCAAGATGTGTACCATCTGGACTAACTTAAAACTAGTCAGTAACTAGTCAAGCGACTAGCCTAAACTAGTCCAGCTTGCTGGACTAACGTCAAGCTGGTCAACAGACTAACTCAAAGCTAGTCAAGCAAGTAAAATGAGACTAGTCCAGCATGCTGGACTAGGCTAAGTTAATCATCCTTGTTAGTCCAGCAATACAGACTAACTTAAAGCTAGTCTAGATGTGTACCGTCTGGACTAGCTTAAAGTTAGTCACACTGACCAGTTTAGGTTTTCAGTGCAGGTATTACTTTAATGTCAGAATTGAACTTGAAAAAATTATGTATGTGATACAAGATCATGGAATTAGCCAACAGTGGACCCTGTTGCGTATGCCTTTATTGCAACATTTACCTTGCCAATCAATTCCTCGCTAATCCCATTTTATATACTTTAGTGACTTTATATCCAATAAACTATCGTGTTCGTGCAGAAGGTGTATATACATTTCAAAGAATTAATGAAGTTAGCCATATAAAATGCAGCCCCAAAATGAAGTTTTGTGACACTCTATAAAGTGATGCGTATAGCAAATTGTTTGGTGCTGAGGTCTGCACATTAAACAAAGTTTGTTAGACATTTGGTAGATGCGTTTTAGGTATCCACAACGCTGAAGATAAGATTAACCAAAGTAGGTGAGTCTCGCGAAAAAAATAATAATACAGGCTTATATTTTTGGAGGTGTCGATAATATATATTTTGTTACACATTTGTAATATAATCATGGTAACTTGCAATAAGCCACTGAATTATAATTGTTAGCAATCCCTCGTTCTCCATATGGTTTGTCGCCACCATAATAGGTTTTTACATTTATTTCTTGGAGATTTGTTATTTGTTATTTTCTTAGGCTGCGATCCACTGAGCTATATACCTGGAGAGGAGAAATTGGGTTTTTTCGTAGGCCGCCGCGCCGCCATCTTGTGTATACCCTGATACCTTGTCCATTTTTGAGGTCCGTGTGTCGCTATTAATATTCAAATT
>JXSR01S033658.1:111857-123531 GCA_000969725.1 Ophiothrix spiculata
GCCGTATGGCGTTTTGTTTATTAAGATGCAGGTCTTTTAGAGGGTGATCAAATGGCTGATGCTTCCGGTGCTTTGAGTGGTCCTATACCTTAAATACTGTATCAGCCCCTCCACGTATATAGCTCAGTGGCTGCGATCACATAGAACTAGGCACGCGTATAGATTCAATCGAACACTTGAATTTGATGCTACCGGGTCACATAAGAGGGCACTATTCGAAAAAAACGTATAGCTCGCCGTTCCTGCATAAAAATATAGCCATCGAATAGTGTATAGCGAATACCGTGTACCGTATACTTCTATGTGATCGCAGCTTGAACTATTGAAAAAGTGCTGCTTCTTTTATTATTATTAAATTTAGAATTCTATACATATTCCATAGGTTTCTAGCTTAAGAAAAAAAAAAGAAAATCCTACAGAAAAATATAACTTGTGGCACCAAATATCTGGAAGCATGTGACAATATATATTGCAGACCTACGTCGTCTTCTACTTTAACCTACTTCAACTGGTTCCCCCCCCCCAATTGTTGTTGTTGTTGTTATTTTGTCACTTTGTAAGGATTTTTCACATATTCCCGAGACTGACATTTAGATCAGAAACAGGTGAAAACTTTGTAATCAATATTTCACATACGATTCGAAGGATTCAACAATCGCCTTCTTGTATAAATTTGCTTTTTATACTGTATTGTTTTATTAATGGAGTTCACCGCAGCAAATGTTCTGTAATACGACTGAGCATAACAAAATGTTGTTATCAATCAGCACAAATATAAAACCATCTATCTTTTTTCTACTTACTTTTTACCAAGGTACAGACAAATTGTTATATACGGGTTAGGGTTATTAGATCTACAAAAACCGCATATTTTGATGAACTCTTATCCCGTTGAATTAATTTGAAGTATTATTTGGGTAGACTTTTAGGTAAAAAAATAATACAGAATAGACAAAAATGTTGTCCATTAACAAAATAATTAAATTAAATTAAATGGTAATTCCTATATCCTGCAGGGCAAAAATTGCCTGATTGCCCGAATAGAAACCTCACGACTCGACTGGCTGTGTAGTTACAATTGTGAACAATTTTTTATTGAACTGAGGCTCAAAACATAGTTCTTTTGAGCTATCAAACATTTGGTGCAACAAGTCTTTGTTATTACATTAATCCCAATGCATCTTCTAATCAATAACGGATGCTTGGTGTTGAAAATCACCAAACATTTGTCATCAAAGAAAAATTTGTGGTGTATTGATTTTCATCACCAAGCATCCGTTATTAATAGAAAATACATTGGAAATGTATATCAGATTATAAGATAACAAAGACTTGTTGCACCAAAATGTTTGATAGCTCAAAATATTTATGTTTTGACCCTCACGTGCGCAATTTTATCGATGAGCAGTAGCCATAACAACAAAAAAATGAGGTTTTATATTCACAATTGCCTGATTGCCTAAATGACAGCCTCACGACTGGCTGAACAATTTTGAACAATTTATATGAACTTACGGACGCAATTTTATCGATGGGTAGTAGCCATAAGAACAAACAAATTGCGTTTTTCCTACAACATTTTACTACGGTCACGTCTGTTGCTTGTTTTTATCCAAAAACGGTTGTGTCAGGTTCCTGGCTACTGTAACCGCCAATATTTCCGCGCTCAGTAATTTTCGCGCTCAGCAATTTTGGACCATTTCGCGCGTGTTTTTTTTCGCGCATATGAACATTGTCCGTGTATAGAGACATTTTATTTCGCGCTAATCTCATTTTGCGCGAAAAGCGCGAACATAAATGTAGCGCGAAAAATACCACTTATACAGTATTACACTCTAAAAATTATTTTACTCTTTGTTGAATAAAAAGGTCACTTGCGTTTTTCCTACAACATTTTACTACGGCTTTTACTAAGGTCACGTCTGTTGCTTGTTTTGATCCAAAAAACGGTTGTGTCAGGTTCCTGGCTATTACACTCTAAAACTTATTTTACTCTTTGTTGAGTAAAAAGGTCACAGCTCATTGTTGAGTAAAATCTTACTCAACATTGAGTAAAATCTTACTCGGTTAAGTCAATATTTTTCAATGTTGAGCACATCTTACTCAACGTTGAGCAAAGTTTACCCAACGTTGAGTAAAGTATACCCAACGTTGAGTAAGATTTTACTCAACAAAATGAACTGTGACCGTTGAGTAAGTTTTTACTCAAGATAATTTTAAGAGTGTATGGCCAATGCACATTCAATCAAAGAGAAGCTATTTCTCTTGAGCCCACTTGAGGTAATCCAGAAGATCCTGGATGCTTTTAACATGATTGATATTCTAGGATTCCGTCTACTATAGCAAGCACTACATAAGCACTTTCGTCTTGTCAATTTGTTTCCCTTTCGGCATAGAATGGCATGGATGCAGTTTTCAGACATACACATGAATTGTATTCGTGTTGTTTTCGACGGATAAAAAAAACCTAAAATCAATATTGACATTGCATACTCTCTACAGGTATAAAAAAGGGTGAACAAAAACCGAGTGAATCCCAATTCACTCGAAAAAAAAAGAGTGTGAACCACTCTAAACCAGCTGCATGCGCTAGTCAATCCACTCGAAAAAGAGAGAAATGACTTAACGAACTTTCACTCCCAAAAGAGTGAAAAAAGAGTGAGCGTGAACGCCAGTCTTTAACTCTTTAAAAAGTGGACAGAATGCCACTGCTATTGAGTGAATATTTTACCATTTTACTCGTTCTATTAAACAAACTTTGTAATCAATATTTCAAATACGATGCGAAGCATTCAACAATCGCCTTCTTGAATAAATTTGTTTTTTATAAATTATTGTTTTATTAATGATGAAATTATCCGCAGCAAATGTTTTGTAATACGACTGAGCATAATAAAATGTTGTAATCAATCAACACAAATATAAAACCATCCATGGGCTTTTTTTCCTACTTACTTTTTAACACGTTCAGACAAATTGTTATCTCTACGGGTTATTAGGTCCACACTGATGACACTCTTACCCTGGGTCTTTTAATTTGAAGTATTTCATATATTTGGGTAGAATTTTAGGTAAAAATAACAATACAGAGGAGATAAAATGTTGTTTATTCACAAACCAATTGAATGAGTAACGTGTCGTGGTAATTCCTGTCCTGCAGGGCAAAGAGGTTTTTGGTCACAATTGCCTGATTGCCCAAATGGCAGCCTCTCGACTGGCTGAAAATTCGCAAACCGCGGCGTAGTTCATAGTTACAAATGCAAACTTAATACAGGCGCAATTTTATCGATGGGCAGTAGCCATAAGAACAAACAAAACGATGTTTTACATTCACTGCAACATTTGTTTTAATAGAGGCTTTTACTAAGGTCACGTCTGTTGCTTGTTTTGATCCAAAAATGGTTGTGTCAAGTTACGGGGCTATTATGACCAATACACATTAAATCAAACAGAAGCTATTTCTCTTGAGCCTACTTGAGGTAACCCCAAAAGATCCTGGATGCTTTTAACACGATTGATATTCTAGAAATCCGTCTACTAGCAAGCACTACACAACCGCTTTCGTCTTGTCAATGTGTTTGCCTTTGAGCATAGAATGGCATGGATGCTGTTTTCAGGCATAGACATGAATTGTATTCTTGTTGTTTTCGACTATAATAAAAAAAGAAACTCATATAAAATATTGACATTGCATACTCTCTAAATGTAAAAAGAGTGAAAAAAAGGAGTGAATCGCAATTCACTCAAAAGAGAGTGTAAACCACTCAAAACCAGCTGCATGCGCTAATCAATCTACTCAAAAAAGGAAGAGATGACTTAACTTTCACTCTTAAAGAGTGAAAAAAGGGTGAGAGTGAACGCCAGTCTTCCATTTAACTCTTTAAAGAGTGGACATTCATTCATTCATTCGCTAAGAGTGACTGTCACTCCTTTTTGAGTAAATATTTCACAATTTTACTCTACTCGTTCTACTAAACAAACTTTGTCAGTAATCAATAAACTAAAACCAGCTGCATGCGCTAGTCATACACTTAAAAAAAGAGAGAAATGACTGAACTTTCACTCCATAAAGAGTGAGAATGAAAGCCAGTCTTTCATTTAACTCTTTAAAGAGTGGACATTCACTCGCTAAGAGTGAATGCCACTCCTTTTTGAGTGAACATTTCACCATTTTACTCGTTCTACTATACAAACTTTGTAATGAATATTTCAAATACGATTCGAAGGATTCAACAATCGCCTTCTTTAATAAATTTGCTTTTAATACTGTATTGATTTAATAATGGAATTCACCGCAGCAAATGTGTTGTAATACGACTGAGCATAATGAAATGTTGTAATCAATCAACACAAATATAAAACCATCCTTGGTGGGTTTTTTTCCTACTTACTTTTTAACACGTTAAAACAAATTTGTTTCTCTACGGTTTAGGTTACCAACAAAAAATTGAGTACTGAGTACCCCCTTCTTCCGGGCCAGGGTAATAGTGTGTAGAATAATAAGAAAGATGTGATAAGAATCAGTGCAACACATTATCGGTCTATGAGAAATGTTTCGAATTGTGTTCTGTGTATACACATTTCTAGCAATATATATTCGTTCTCAGTCTATATACCTGTCATGATTCATTTCCTTGGGAATCCACAATAAATAGCTACAGACTGATCGTATTGAATTACAAATCTATGGTGAACCATGTAATAAGATAATAACATCCTCCTTAGGAAGGTATATATACTACTTTGGCAAGAGTTAATAGAACTATTTTAGATTCGGGAAACAAAAGTGTTTTCTTTTTCTTTTTGTAATATTTTACATGCCAATTTTGTCATATGGTAGTATGTTGTTACCTATGGCAATGCAAATTCATTGGGGAAAAATTGGGTCAAAGGTCACCTAATTTGCATAAAAATGGCAGCCATCTTGGATTTTTTGGGTACTTTTTTACGGCATTTTTCAATACCTAAATTTATTTTTTGAAAGGTTTTTTTTTTTACTAATTGGTACTCAAGGATCTTTAAAAATGCGTAAGAGAGCCCTTTTTTGAGATTTAAGGATAAAAAGGGGTAACATTTTGGTAATTTTTTCAAAAAATGCGACAAAATGTGAACTTTTTTAACATTTTCTCAAAAAGTAAATACAAATTCAAAAAAAGAGCTCTGTTACGCACTGTACCACGTCAAGGAGTACATTCTGTCCAAATTTAGGGGTTATAACATGTATCGTTTTCAAATAGGAAGCCGTAAACTGAAGAAAATCAACGCATCCGGAAAAACACCGATAAAGTCTAGAAACACTGTTTTGATATAATTATGCAAATTAGGTTCCATTTAACTATTCCAACATAGAACAGAAGAAACTACTTGAATTATCAAAGCATTTGGTGAAAAAACTACAATCATAGGTCACTCCGTTTTCAAATTTTGAATTTTTGAAGCGAAAAAATAAGATAACGCTGGGTGAAAAAGCACTCAAATACAAAACAAATATCACTGGCTGAAAAACAATAAAAAACAAAAGAAATTATTTTTCCCGCAACAGAAAAAATGCCATAACTTTGGAACCGAAGCTCCGATTTTGGTGAAACAAAGACCATTTAAAAGCTACAATTGCCCTCGACATGAATATGTATAAAAACCAAAATGGCTGAATTCAACCTATTCAAGAGAGTCCATTACCTTAACTTGTTTGTTGCAGGTCTACTGATACATTTATTAAGCTTGATGAAAAACGATTAAGTAATGTTTCATTTTGACGCGAGTTCAGGTTATATATTCTTATGATAGAATACCAAAAGTGAATCGCAATTCACTCAAAAGAGAGTGGAAACCACTCAAAACCAGCTGCATGCGCTAATCAATCTACTCGAAAAAGGGAGAAATGACTTAACTTTCACTCTAAAAGAGTGAGAGTGAACGCCATGAATGTCCACTCTTTAAAGAGTGGACATTCATTCATTCACTAAGAGTGACTGTCACTCTGTTTTGAGTAAATATTTCACCATTTTACTCGTTCTACTAAACAAACTTTGTCAGTAATCAATAAACTAAAACCAGCTGCATACGCAAATTACTTCACACTTTTTAAATATGCATTACTCACACTTTTTAAATATGCACTATGTTTATTAGAAATGATTTTGAAATATATTTGATCATATACCAGGTGTCCCAAAAATGGTTACATGTAGAAAAATGACCGTTTTCAAAAAGTATAGTAGTTGGAGAATTCAAACTTATGAAAGATACCTCCGCTAGATGTTTGCAAAATTTTAATATCACAGCATTATTATTTCTACATTATTTAGAAACCTCTAAAATAAAACCAAAGCAGTTATTTACTTGAAACTTTGCAAATATTTATCAATTAATTTGAATTGCATAATATAAGAATGGCACAGCTCAGCAATTTCCACTTCAGGCTGCCAACTTGTCTAACACCCTCGTACATTATGGACTTCTTCATGAGAAAATGACATAATAATTTAGAAAAAGTGCAAAGAAATTTGAATTTTCCTGAATGAATAGCAATGAATATTAACAAATTTGATCATATCCCAGGGTAATTGAATTTATTACCTGTTGAACGTTAACTCAAATTTGACGTTAGTCTGTTCTTTTTTTATTAGTGAAGAGCTATTTATTTATTACCTCAATTTATTGGCAGTAGTAGAACTTATAACAAATAATAATATGTTCCATCTTTTACTAACAGATAAATCTGATGTGAATTTAGAAGGTACACCACAATCTGACTAAAGGGTATCTTCTTAGTCATATTAGGGCAAATCACATACATAAGTGTTTTTATTTAATCGGTTCAAATAAAAAGGATTAAAAAAATATGTTCCATCTTATACTAATAGCTGAATATGATGTGAAGTTAGAAGGTACAAGCTGACTAAAGGGTATCTTCCTAATCATATCAAGGCAAATCACATACATATTTGTTTTTATTTAGTCGGGTTTTTTTCTGTACACTTTGTTTGCTTTGTTTTGCTTTTAGTTAAGTCCCGAGATTCGGACGTATGAGGAAAATATTTTGTTAAATTTAAGGTCATCAGTTTTTGCCTTCTCAGTATTTCTAACTTTCAAATGTTTTTCATTTGTTTCTTATCAGGTATTCCGATCATAATTTTTGTTACATCAAAACCAAAGAGATACTGTTAAATTTCGATGAAAAATACTTGTACTATCTAAATAGATACATATACAGACTATCAAACACAAATTCTAAAGTAATTGTAGAAGCAGACAACCCAATTGCCCATCGGAGAAGCACGTGTATGAATACATATTGGGATTGGGATATTTATTCTTACTTCATAAACAGGGCCTCTAAAGTGGCATTTTGTTTGCGTGTAAAGTCATTTACCCGATACGACACAATTATATAATTAAAACAACGATTACGTTGGTCACTGAAGAAAACAGTAGCAACTTAACGAATTCACATAGGATCGCCAACCTGCATTACATCGAGGTATTGATTTCAATTCTTTTTACTTTCCAATATGTTGAGATACGTATATTTGAACACCGAACCTTTTAATCAGAAATCCACATTTGTACTTGCTTATTGATATTTGCTCTAAAAATAAGTGTTCTACTAACAAACGGAAATATCTTATTCCATTGTTTTTAAAACCAACATGCTATTAAACCATAATATTGATTTACCCTAAATGAAACATACAGGACTACTGGATTTGAGTTCTGAAAATAACCCTAGGGTTTAATTCCTGAAGAAGAGCCGATTCATTTTTGATAAGTCTGCAATATTCAACTTTTAAATTACACAAAGGCATGCCGAATGCATGCGATTTATAGTTTCTTCGAGCTATTTGGTTGCTTCTTTAAAGTCAGTCTCTATAGGAATGTACATTTGCGGGGGGGGGGGGGTGATTCATGGATCGTCGAATCAAATTTTTAAAATGTCAACGACATAATAATACACCTTTATACAATTAGCTAGTTCAAATGTTCTGTCCGTGCATAAAAATGCATTTTGTAATCCGTAGTAAAATATTTTGTTAACCCATTACTTATTCTATTCACTGGAGTCAATAAGTATAGAGAATCACTTCTTGAGAAATTGCAATCCTTAACAATCCTTTTGTGTTTACACGATAAAATGCACAACTAAAAACCTCTAGACGTTGTTGCTTTAGTCGAAGACAATAGCATATCCTATACTTTGATTGACAGGCCTCTTTTGTGCGGTAACATTAATTCCATACTTCTTTTGTCATTTACGATTTAGTTTTAAAAATCCTTTGTCCTTTAATGAGATAACTTACGACAAACTTGTACAGGCTAAATATCTGCATTGTCTGGTATTTTGTTAAAACAAATATTGACATTTTGAGTAAAAACAGCCATTTATATGATAAGTACATTCTAAGTTAGTGTAAAAATGTCCGTCAAGCTCATTAAACCAAAGATAAACATATTTGAACCCCAGGTCTGTAAAATAACATGAGCGAAAACATGAAATTGGGATCGCACATTCTAAAATCAAAGTGGATGCATCCAACGCGTTCTACCAATAAAATATAAAGTTTCTATTCTTCTTAAAAAAACTTCCAAAAACATATCTGGAAGATGTAAAAATATTTATATCACTGGCATTCTTTTAAACTTATTTTCAATCAAAGGCGACCAGTGAACATGTCCAAAACACAAGATATCAATCACAAGATGACAAGTTGAAGATTACTATTGACAGTTTTACAAATAACGTATACAAATAACTGGTTACTAAACGTGACCGACACTTTCCCGTATCATTTACTCCATTTTCCTTTAAATTTGTGTGATAATCAATTTCATTCACTTAATATTATCGTGCTTTTATCATGATTGATTCCGTGAGGAAAATTTACAATGTAGTAGCCGTTACAGCTTTGCTGGATATTCGCCGACTAGAAATTGTGCTCCCACTTGTTTGCTGAGTCGACGACTGGTGTCTTAAGAATTTCTTTCTTATCCATCTACAAGTAAGGCAATTAATTAAGTAGTTTCTATATGATGAACTCATTATGAAAATAACCCATGGGTCTGAGCAAGCATTAATAACCTGCAAGTAGTATATGATATGTGGTGGGAAGTTATGACTTAATGGCGAATCTGCAAAATGATACGAAATACCATAGACAAAGTGAGGTAACCACATTACAGCAAACGTCCCAGTAATTGTAATCATTATAAAAGCCAATCTTCTCCTGGCCAAATTATTAGCAGAGTTTATTGTTGTTCTTCTTTCAACAAGTTCCATCGTTGTGTTTTGCAAAAGAAGTCTGGCAATTGGTATGTAATGTACAGCGATAATAATAAGTGGAATTACGTAAAGAAAAATTAGAGAAAGCATTTTGTGGATTTTTTCTGTCATACCTCCAAATGTTTTGTAAGGGATACACATATATGTCGTAGGTTTTGTTGGAAGCAGGTACAGTGGTAAGGCGCATAATATACTAAACATCCATATGATTCCGACAGTTACTAGAGAAAGCTTAGGGTGTGCTGGTGTGTTCCTCGGATGCATCCCGCCAATTATGGCTACATATCTTTCTCGGCTCAAAGCTACCAAGGAAAATATTCCTGCACTTTGAAACAAAACCGGAACTGCGTATCTTATTTTGCAACTAATCAGGTCCGTTAACCAACACGGGTTGATCTCCTGTTCAATCTGAATTGTAACAACAAACGCTATATAGAGAACATTCGCAAGAGATAAGTTAAAGATGAACGAGTTGACCACTTTCCAAAGATTTCGGTTAGATAAAATAACTAAAAGTAGAAGAAAATTGCCAATTACTCCAACTAGTCCAAGAAGAAGGTAGCATATCAAATGAATTGCATGATTTGTCTTTGGTTTGCAAATTACTTTGATGATGAAATCATCTAATGATCCGGCAAAGAATCGATTGTTCATTTGAAGATCTTCTGTAGCACGAGATGTAGTCTCCATTGTTCGTTAGATTTACAAATTTCAAATCGACAATAATGATAGGTAAGTGAATAAACAACATATATGTCTTGTTGGTAAACGATTTAAGTTAGCCATTCACTTCTTTTGACAGGTTTTCATGTTCAAGATACTAATTGTGACAAATTCCTTGTATCCACTTCTTGACATTGTTCCAAACAAACAAACAGCTTTTTTTTTGAGAAAATGTGAAACTATGAGACTTCCTTTTCTTCTTCAACGAGTGAAAACAATCTTCATGAGTAAAAACATCACCCACTTAGCTCAGATTCAGTGAAAGTGTTCTTTTTATTATAGAAAACGACAGTTAACACATGCTATGCGCATGTCTGCCATAGTGGTCGCTGTATAACAGCACATTAATAATTATCATAGTACTAGTGTTCACAATTCGGTTGGGGCAATAAGTATACAGCAAGGAAGTCCAAGAATTAAACTTTTCTAATACAAAATGTTTACAAATTATATTGTAATTGACATGCAGTGACAAATTTTTGAATTTTATTTTTAAGGGTTATTTCCATTTATTTTCGGTTGACTTGAGCAATTTTTTAAAATGTTTTTGACAAGAAAAACATGTTTTTAATACGATGACTATATCATGTATAAGAAAAAGTGGAAAAATCACGTAAAATGTGTTTTTAACTAATTTATGGATTTTATCAAAGCGAAACAAACTGTTTTGTTTACTGTCACTAGGCAAGAGAAATTAATTGACTTCAGAAGCAAGTGACTTGTGCTATTACAAGCGTTTATATCATAATACCCAAGATCAGACAATAATCTTTCATGAATGCATGTAGGCTCTACTAACCCAATGCAGTGTACACTCTCTCAACAGTCTGGTCCGTCTCACTTTACCGCGACCACTATTTGATCACGACATACCGCGATTCCGTAAGTTCGCCATCTGTTGTTAAGAAGTGAAAATGGTGCAGAATTCTTCAGACAAGCCTGTTGGATCGCTTAAAAACTTGTAATCAGAGAAGTCATGTGACTGATAGGACTTGTGGATAATTTTGGTTACCAATGGCAACAGCAGCTTATCTAACAGACACCATATGGTGGTCCTGTGAACAATAATTACGAAATTTCAGGGACAACGAAAATATCTTCAATGTATTGCTATAATACGCGACCATCTTCACGTCAGTCACTGCATAGCGCGACCAGGACGACGTTTTTGTCAAATACCCTGTCATTGATTCATTTCGTTAAACAATTGTGATCTGTGTCAAGACATGTATAAATGAAAAGTTTGAAGTTTCATGTGTGATAAAATGTATATAAACCACCAAAAATGAACGATTCATGAGATTTTTCAGACCCCGAACTTAGGTTTGATTCAGTCATTAATCCATCTGTTTTCGCCGATTCCAGCGCACAACGTTGATAACCAGGTACGAAACCTTACGAGAGTTGTTACACAGGACATATGTTGGGACCCAATTAAAGGTGGTTTTGTTACATTTCTATCTAAAATATATGTTCTTTTTCAATATATTTTCACTACGGGAACCAAAATAGACTTGTTTGGGGGCTCAATTGAAAGCTAGATTAATGGTCTTTCATTTCCAGAAGAATAAAAAAATAAATAATTTAACCAGTAATTGCTACGGTTCGATAAACATAATTAGCCAGGGGTGGTGGAGGAGGAAGAGGAGGAGGAGGAGGAATTGTATCAAA
>JXSR01S033668.1:1844-12066 GCA_000969725.1 Ophiothrix spiculata
TTTTTGTCTTTGCCGATTTTGATGGATTTTTTATGATGATGATACTATAAAATAGAAAATAATTTGGTATAGATTCTGTTGACATAAATTAATCCATATATAAAAGTAGCAAGTTAAACCCAACCACGTCATCAGAAAGTTTGATATTAGACAACGTATATCTAAACTAATTTAATAAAAGAGGACCCGGGGACACAGACCTATGTTGTCAACTTAAGTTAGAACCATTTACAAGCATATTTGTCACTATATACTCCCAAAAAATGCTATTTTGAAGCCCAAGTAACTTGATAACAGTACTGTTCCTAACACTAATCATCTACTCGTGCATTCATTTTTCATTGTTCTTTTCTTCGCCTTTTTCACATTCACCATGTTCACATTCGTAATGTCATCGAGTGCTCCGTCTTTGAAAGTTGAAAGTAATTTACATTAATGGTATATATTGCAGATATTATCGTTTTAAGTGTTAATATTCGGTAGCCAGACACCAAAATTGATCACACGTAGACGTTAATGCTGTCGCTAAAAGGATGCTTCTTGTCGATAATGTCCTGCACTTTTGCTTTGATTAAAAACATCTTACAAATTAATGCGAGAATGTATTGATCGACTAAAATGTTGTCATATGTTGAACGGGCATTTTTAAACATTCATATATTTAAAGGAAATTTGTAAACGAACATAAAGTATAGAATAGAATAGAATAGAATAGAATAGAATAGAATAGAATAGAATAGAATAGAATAGAATAGAATAGAATAGAATAGAATACAGTGTGTCCCAGAAATAATTCCAGTCAATGAAACTTAGTGACAATTATGCCTAATGTCTTGACTTACTGTGGTGCAAAAAAAAAAAAGAAAATCCATGCATCAGTTACCTAGAAATGAGCATTTGAAGCTTCATAGGGGTTTGGACACTTTTCCCAGTTTGGGAAAGTTGTATATAAAAATTCCAAAAAATATTAAAAATGCCAGAAAATAAGAAGCTTTTGGTATCTGATATGAAAGAAGGAATTGAAAAAATAAGAAGCGTGTGGACGCCAAGGTAAAAGCCGACTTATAACATTCAGCTGAACCTTTATTAAGACTCCAAGGCATCATCAAGGAGAGGCAACATGCGAAACAAAACCGAAAGTTTGGTAAAGATGACATCCAAGCTAATATACTTCCGCTGCAAATTACCGCTGGATTTTTACAACCTCTCCAAACTGGTAAAAGTGTCCAAACCCCTCTGGAGCTTCGAACGCTCACTCCTAGATAATTAATGCATGGATTTTCTTCATTTTTGCACCAAAGCAAGTAAAGACATCAAGCTTGAGTGTCAATAAGTTTCAGTGTCTGCCCCCCCCCCCCCCAGGAAGACATGTTAATGATAATCATTCTGATATACCGTATAATGTAATTTCAATATATTTTCTAATAATAACGGAGGCTTGGCCATGAAAAAAACCATACACCACTTTGTATTTTGTTTGATGTCAAGTGTTTGGTAGTTTAAAGCACCAAACATCCGCTTATTGATTGACAGGATGCATTGGAATTAATGTAATAACAAAGACTTGTTGCACTGTTTTGGTAGCTCAGAAAGTTGCACCTTAAAATGATCTAATGAAGCCCTGTTTAGTTATGATATTGGTATATGTTCTTGAGAACGACTGATGGACACTTTGGAGCAATCATTCAAAATAAATCCATGTTTGCTATGTTAGACTGCTATCATTGCAAGTGTTGTTTGTTTGTCTTTCATTTTTATATAATTTGCATATAATATAATTGTATAGACTTGTTTGTGTTGTTTCTACTACATAAAAGTCTGTATCAACCCCTTCCTTCGAGGAACTAGTTTCAAACAATTACATCTGACGTCAACAGTAATGGTAATACCAAAGCACGCTTGTAAACATTGCTGGCATTAATTTCCCTCATGTCATCTCTTTTGCATGTTTTTATGGTTGCTTTTTTCATCTCATAATTTGTTGACATCATATATTTTGAAAGAGGCGACAGAAAGATTAATCAAAAGGATGATTCCACATTATAAATTATGTCAAACAAAAAGATAAGCAATGTCACAAGGACGTCTTTGTGGCTGTTCATGTCCTCAATCAAAACACATTTCGTAAAAATAAACCCATGAAATATAATTGAGTAAGCAATGATTCGCAGTGAAGTAAACATAGTTTTCTTATTTCTTATTCGTAATGCATTTATTTGCACTCCGATGGATAATAAAATACATTGTTCCTGCCTTGTTCCTGATTTATCTATTCCTTGAAATGACCCATTAACTAGTTAACCCATATATTTTTCGTAAAGCAAACTTAAACAACGCCAATGATATGCTCATTTAACAATGAATCGCAGTGGGCAAACATAGCTTTCGTATATTGCTAATGATAATTAATGTCTCTGGGAAAATACTTTTAAGATTCCACTGAGAGCCATTAAAAAGCTTTAAATGGAATGTAATATTATATTGCTGGCGACTTTTTAATTATATTAAATGTCCAAGAATTGTACTCGATTTCTACAGGGATACTTTATTAGTTTGTTGATAAAAAACATTTTAAGGGATTGTGAGGCTCTGACATCCCTTAACGTGGTACAGTAGAACGCACGATGTACGTACTTCCAACGTGTGCAACATACAATGCAAGCAACCACTCACGGTCAAACGTGTCGTGCGCACAACGTACTTACACCATGAGATCAACGTGCATCCTGCCTGCGTTTGCCACGTTTTTAGGGAGAAAAAGACAGTAGAGAACGCAACGTGGCCTCTCAAAAATACATATGAACACAAAACAAAACAAAACAAACCAAAACAAACCAAACCAAACATACAAACAAACAAACAAAAACGCACGACGGGTTATGACCACCGCTTAATCGACATTTTGTGATATGGGGGGGGGGGGGGGAAAGCACTCCAATGCGCACACACCCACATAATACGAGGTACATGTATATACAAAAAAACATGCACAATTTTGGACTTATTGAGTTTTTTTAAAATTGCTCTGAAATTCGTATTGAACACCCGGGGGTACTCAAATTTGTTTTGGATAGGGTCGTCTCTGGGAGAATTGAAAAGCTATCCATCCAAGTACCAGTTTTAAGAAAAAGG
This sequence comes from Ophiothrix spiculata, assembly GCA_000969725.1. NCBI lineage: Eukaryota > Metazoa > Echinodermata > Ophiuroidea > Amphilepidida > Ophiotrichidae > Ophiothrix > Ophiothrix spiculata. The sequence goes on from JXSR01S033668.1 coordinate 4,977, forward strand.
AACCCATCGATATACCAAATCTCCCAATTTTGAGTCAAATTTAATCAAAAACCACATTTTTTCTGTCCAAATTTGCGTTATTTTTGCAAAATTATCTTAAGTTTTGACAAGAAATTCGGACCAAATGGCGCAAATTTTAGAACATCTTGAAAAATGAATCCATCAAAATACCACATTTTGCGAAAAAAGGACGGTTGAAATATCAGAGAGCCTGATTTTGCTACCCGAATTTGTCTACATAACCCCTTTTGTACTTAGTACCCCCGGATTGAAACCAGTCAACCGCTACCACCTGATCGTAGTTAATAGGAAACTAAGTTTAGGTGTTGATCGTAGTTAACATGGTTAATAGGAAATGATTGACCCAACCTTCTTATACAATCTGAGAAGAGAACTTTGTTTCAAAATCTAGCGTCCGGCAGCTATAAGACTAACTCTGACTAAGTGAGTTTAAAAAAAAAGCCCGGGAGTACATGTAGACATTCTTCTAGTTGTTAAACAATACGCCTACTAAATGGCTTATGTTATGACAAATTCCATAGGTAACAAAACAACGCTTCCACAGTGTGGTACATAATGGTCATTTTGATTTGATTCTATATTCCTTTCAATTATTGTCTTTGGTAGAGTCGATTTTTATTTATATAACACCCAAGAGAATCCAATACACTCAATGTATATCAACGATCTTGAAGACCTGAACTTTTTTTTCAAGAAATATAAATATACACGTAGGAAAACTTTTATTCATCTCAAAACTCAGAAAAGCATTTAAAAGCTGAAACGAAGAGTATTGTACAAGCTCTAGAAAAATATCGGGAAATCTTATAGCAACAGGTCACACCGGTTTTTATCACAAGGGATGCTTACACTAAAAGCCATATATCCGACGGTCTTTTTCATATAATTTTCTTTAGCTGTTAACTTTATGCAATCTTCTCTTCATATCAAGATGAAGGAAAATTTAGTATGACATTTTGTAATTCCCTGTTCGCTCTATATACGTATATGGTTTATTTGCGTATTCGTTCGATCAAAGGAAATAAGGTGTGTTTTTTTAAAGTTTTTACATTTTTCCTTTCCTTCTTTCTTTATGTTTTCATTTAAACATTCATGACATTGAAATTTGAAATTATACAATAAAATATATATGTTGTTGGTCTAATATTTTGATCTTGGAGACATGAATTGCGGCACACACATCGGTTTTTATCATAAGGGATGCTTACACTAAAAGCCATATATCCGACGCGTCGGTCCTTTTCGTATAATTTTCTTTACACTTTAAGCTGTTCACTTTATGCAATCCCCACTTCTTCTCTTCATATCCAGATTAAGGAAACGTTACTTGTTTGACAATTTGTAATTCCCTGTTCGCTCTCTATATATGGTTTGTTTGCGTATACGTTTGATCAAAGAAAATAAGGTGTGTTTTTTTAAAGTTTGTTCTCATTTTTCCTTTCCTTCTTTTAAGAAATTGTGCTGAGATTGAAAACTTTCTTTATTTTTCATTTAAACATTCATGACATTGAAATTTAAAATTATACAATGAAATATATCTGTGATGTTGGTCTAATATTTTGATCTTGGAGACATGAATCGCGGTACAATTTACTGGTTTCATATTGGCAGATTAACAAGTTTTACTTTTTCTTAAAAATGATATCTTATAGAGCGCTGCTATGATATTGGTTTGTATTCTAGACACTATGAATCAATCAATTATTCAAAAATGAACAGTCTAATCGTAACGACCCTGTTAATGAGCTCATTATGCGAATTCTATATTCCAAGTCTCGCCAAACGAGAAAAAAAAGGTCGCGAGATTTTGTTTTTGTTTTTCAAACGTGACCTGCTTAAAATGCTGGTTTTGAACCCTTATTATCTGAAAACAGTGAAAGCAAATGCAAATTTGGAACGGGGGTATGAAAATTTTGGGAGTTTTTCCAATACAATGCATATGATTTTTTTTCTGTTGATAAAAAAGAAGCATTATATGGCATTTTATATAAATATCAACAATTTTCAGACTTTTTAAGCAACCAAATTTGAACCCCTTCATCAATCTTGTTTTAGAAGATAAAACGCCGTTAGTAAAAATATCAAAACTCAGATTGATGAAATTTGAAATATTTATTTTACTTTAAAGTGAAGAAATAAGGCGAGGAAAAACATACGTTGATGTGATGAACGAAAGGTATCTAATATCAGCTCTTCGTACTTGCCTGCAATTTGTATTGCGACAGCTGGGCATCAAAAGTTCAATAAGTACTACCTTTAGTCACGACGGGTCATCCTCTGACGTCAGAAACATGTACGAATCTCATATCAGAGTTTATTTTGACTGGCCTCGCTGCGATGAAATATTTTTTATTTAATGCGAAATGTAATTAATTCAACATTTATTTTCAAGACTGAAAAGTTACCCTTTTGGTTCTTTTATATGAATTATGCCAAAAATTCGAGAATATCATTCGTTACAGTGAATAATTGAAGAAAAACAAATACGCTACTTAAAAAAAATTGAAATTTTCAAAACGATTCCGACGGGGTTCGAACCCACGGTTCTAAGATTAAAAGTCAGACGCGCTAACCACTAGACCAGCTAGCTGATTGTGTATTCGACGGGTATTTAAAGATATTTACTTTTGTATTTTAAATAATTGGTTACGCATGCGCAATGATAAAAATTTGGAAATATCGTATTTTTTATCATGTGTCAGAAAGGTTAACAAAAGCAACCGTTACATTAATTTTGTTTTAGCACATTTGAACGCAAGATTTTCACAGGACTTCAAGAAAAAAATCGAAATTTTGCTATAAACGTATCGGCATAAATATATATTTTACACTGAATTAATATTTGTAGAGAAAATCACCGGCCTAGTTTGCGGGTTCATCGCGTGAAATAATTTGCCTGTAAAATTGCATGAAATGTCACACATATTTCGAAAAATGTACTTGCATTATGTTAACACAATATTTATACATAAATATGCAACATATTTTGTTTTTCAGATGATTTCACTGATTAAAATCGTAGAGGGGATAGGGAAATTATGCGACCAGCCGTATGATTATAAATCCACGTTTGCTGTGTGAGAGTGCTTATTAATTGCGAATGTTATTTTGCTTATCTTTCATTTTTCATCTAATTTGCATGTAACAATCGTATTACGGACTCTTTGTGCTATTTCGATATTAAAAAAATAAACCTATCAAGTCTATATCAACCACTTTCTTCGTAGAACTAGTTTTAAACAATTTCATCCAAGAGTAATCTCAAGGTACGCATGTTAACAGGGGGTTGTTGCAACCCCCCTAAGTTTTTCCCCGCAGAATAAAAACGCAAAAGCAACCGACACCAGGCTTTTAGGTATAATCTGTTTTTGCAGTCATTCTGATGAAAAAATTAGGGGTGTATCACCTATGGTGGGGTTAGGGTAGGCCGTCAAACGAGGGTTAACTTTCCAATCATGCTCATGTCACCCTTTTTGCATATCTTTTTTTTTTTAATTGTTGTTTTTTTCCTCTCATAATTTGCTGACATCAAATATATCTTGAAAGAAGCGACAAAAAGAATAATCAAAAGGATGATTTAACACATTTATAAATTATGTCAAACAAAAAGATAAGGATTGTCGCAACGACGTCTTTGTGGCTGTTCATGTCCTCAATCAAAATACATTTCTTAAAAAACAATCCAATGAAATATAATTGAGTAAGCAATGATTCGCAGTGAAGTAAACATAGCTTTCTTATTTTTTATTCGTAATGTATTTATTTGCACTCCGATGGATAATTAAATATACTGTTCCTGTCTTGTTCCTGATTTATCTATCCCTTGAAATGCCCCATTAACTATTTAACCCATATCTTTTCGTAACTAAAAAAAAGACAACACCAATGATTATGGTATTCACAGTGGGTAAACATAGTTTTCCTATCTTATTTTGCATATTGCTAACGATATTGGCTCTCGTAATGTATATAATTTCTCACCGTGGAACCATAAAATACACAATTGGCGACTTTTGTATTGATTTTAATGCCCCATTAACCCATATTTTGGAGCTATTTTAATCCAAAGAAAACGTTGTTTCTTTCATTTCACATTTTTCTTTAATACGGTATTACACTATAAATGTAAACAGATTGACAAACGAATGAACCCCGATTTACTCGAAAAACTGTAAACGACTCAAAACAGATCGAGTGGAAGTCCAAAAAGAGCGAAAAAGAGTGGGAATGAACATCACGGGAGAATTTGCTCTAGTCACTGTTAGACAATCCCGGTTTATTTTGGTAACAGTCATGCAACTTAAGAATCGGCGCTGACCCACTTTCGTATGTCACTGAGGCCAAAGTCTTAGCTGTTTATTAATGATCTCAACTGGAACACCGGGTTAATAACATGTTAATGAAGATCAACAGAAGAATACTCGTGTCACGCACTCCCAACCACTTTGATATTGACAGAGAAGAGCTTCTGGTGGTATGTTGGTTACGTCAGGCCGATTTTGTGGATGCTGCTGTTGTTTGGCATTCGAGTATATCTGCTAAACAAACTAAAGATATTGATTCCATACAGAAGAGAGCCTGTAGAACTATTCACATTAATTATACTACACTCTTAACTTTTTTTACTCTTTTGGAGTAAAAAAGGGAACCACCCTACATGTTGAGTAACAAAACCACCCTACATGTTGAGTAACAAATTGAGTCAAAGTTTACTCAAGTTGAGCAACTTGAGAAAAAATGTTACTCAACTTGAGTAAACTTTTGCTCAATTTTGTTTAGTGGTTCCCTTTTTTACTTTATAACTTTAAGAGTGTACGAGGCATCTAAGGCTGTCAGTTACTTTGTCACGTCTGGAGAGAACCTTGATATAGGAGTCGGAAAATCAAGAACTCAGAAATGTGCGACCTGAATACTGACCAATGCATGCTATGCTTCTTTATCATGGTACGATTATAAATGAGTTGTTAATTCTAATGTGGATCTGCTTGGCTAGCTAGGTTCCTTAAATGTTCTTATCTCACATGCAATAACGCTTTAAAGATCATTTATATTCGTTTACCCACCTAAAAGACCCTTAAACTTAGACATACACCTGTGAAATACGGCAGCTTAATTACTTCCGTCAGGCATTGACACACCTTCTGTGAGAATTTGACAACAAAGATAGCAACCCTGTCATGACAAATTGACTTCAACAAATTAGCCTGCCTCATATGTCTCACACCTCTGTCCACTTTGACCAAAGAGGCTGGCAGACACTAATAAAACAATCTTGGCAGCTGAATAGCCAATATCCTAAGATAATGCATTCAAAAGGTGTTAAAGTTCGTAGCCTGTCGACGTTATATAGATCATCATGATTGATGAAAATATGGAAAGTTTTATGCAATCTGCACTTTTTTATTGTCATTCAAAACTGTTTCGAAAGTGCTTGTAGAGAAATTAAAATGATTCAATTGAAAAACAAAACAGTCAGTGATTATTTTTTTTAAATCCAAGTGATTTAAATCGCACTTATTTAAATCAACGTGATTTTAATCAAACAACCTTGTACTCGCACAAATTTCTAGTCACGTTATTGTTGCCGTAACCACTCGATAGCATTCGTTCCTTTACGTCAGCCAAGGTCAGCATTTGCCGCCTCACTACGTTGCTTACAGTTGTTCAACGTTGAGAAGTCGTGACCCAAAGTCAAGCCAAACTCTTAATTTATCAGTTAGTCTGCGTTTCTTTCAGCAACCACTCGTTACTTGTTGCCGTCGTATCGCTGATACTCGTTACTATCGGTCAACAATTTTTGATTTTTCATCTTTACTCGTTGCTTGTCGTCCAGCGTATTGTGATCCTGGAATACGTTACCCTACGTCGAGGGCCAATACGTCCAGATGTAAACGCACCTTTAGGAAACGTTATGGCATTTTATAATCCCCTGTTCGCTATATTGTTTATAACCCTGAGTAGTTAAGACCGAATAAAATTTCGCGTTAAATTGCACATGTGTTGAATTGAATGTTTTAACAATCTATACTTTAAATTCGATCGCAAATATATTTGCTGACCTGACGACCAAATGTTTTGAAGCAAAATTTTTGTTTGAAATCCGAGTATAGTTTGATAATTTGGGTTAGTTTATAGTTCTTCTGACCTCGTATACTAATTGTTTGGTGGAACAAGTCCTCGTTTTCCTAAGGGGGGGGGGGGGGGGGGGGGTTACCACCAACACCACCTCACCGATAGCACCAAAACGCAAAAACCCGACCGTGAGCATTAATTTTAGGTAATTGTTTTTACATCCTTTGCGGTCATTTTGATGGACAAAATGGGGTTTCCACCTAAGATGGGGTTATAGCAGGCTGTCAAAGTCCAATGGTAGGGGGTTGCCACCTCTAAAAATATATGCATGACATTGACTTGAAACTTTCAAGACAGGTTAGAATTGTCGATTTCTTCATTTATTAGCAAAAAAAAAAAAACTGACAAACTCGGACATTAAGAACTTTTATAACGATTTTTTTGAAAAAGTGTACATTTTTGCCCAAAGTTGATTTTTTTTCGATCCAGAAGTACTTGTAGTATAAAGTAAAAGTAGTATATTGAAGGAATATCAATCTAATACGATGGGAAAAAATAATATTTTGTTTTCAAATAAAAAAAAAACAAGAAGAAAAAAAGAAGGCGTCGTCGACGTCGTGATTCGAAACTGGGACCTCTCGCACCAAAAGCTAGTTAAACTTAGCCACTAGGCTATCGAGAACACTCTGACATAGAGATGTGTTTTAACTACATGTAATAAAAGACAAGTGCCGCGTAATTGATCACTTCTGGGATTATATGATGTTTTGAGTAGAAATTTGATGTTTTGTTTGACATTATTGGACCAAGGGTCACATTCTCTAACGTGAGGCGTGTTTTACCAAAAATTACCGCATTTTTTTTAAGTAAATCTGTTAAAGAGGTGTTTTCGCTCCCTTTTAGCCAAGTGGCTAAAATATATTAATTAAGTCCAGACCTAATTTGACCTCACTCAAGGAAAATAAACACTCGTAAAATCACACGAAAAGGCACTTAT
>JXSR01S033669.1:13235-23638 GCA_000969725.1 Ophiothrix spiculata
GATTCACATTTTCCTGAGCATGTGGATTCCTCGTACCCTTTAGCATGCCCATGACAAAAGACAATATTTCATTTTCTTTAATCGTCCTGAATGTGAGCTTTTATCGGTACACGCTTCCAGTTCTATCAATATTTATAATACACTGATCTCTTCTTTTCCTTATTTTTTTTTAAAGTGAATTATTCATATTATTTTTTTTCATATTTTAGTTATGTTTGATTTCACATCATTAGACTCGATTCGAGGCTGCGGTCTGGGGACGGTTAGAATATGGTCTTTTTCCCTTTTGTTCTTCCTCTTCTTTTTTTTTTTTACTTTATGGGTCTGGAAAAAGCAAAATTATGGCCTTTTTTTCTACTTATTTTATCCTATTTAAAAAAAATCAATTTTACTACAAAGAGAACTTTTGCAAGCCACATTTTAAAACACTAGATACAGGGTGTCCAAAAATTAACTCCCCATTTTAAATGCTTATAACTCTAAAACCAGGATTCGCATGGCAACTATAGACATATGTATTGATAGAGGAAAGTTGTAAAATTATTTTGATACCAAACATTATGCAATCAGTAAACTTCTAAGATAGCAAGAAGGTCTGAAAGTTCAAAGTGGTTGAGCCAGTAAACCATACAGTGTTGATAGTCTTCTGCAACTTCACTATGACGACGTGAGGCCTCATACAGCTAAACGGTTGAGAATGGCTTTTTTGATTAACTTTTTCATGAACAATCATATTGCTTAAGACAAAGAAACATTAGCCCTTTCACTCCCATGATTTAAGTCCGCTTGATTACTTTTTTGGGTTATCTGAAATATTCTGAAATACTAGGCAGCTTAATCTGGGTAAGAAGGAGGTAATTTGATATGTCCCTGTGAGTGTAACTTTGAATGTGTAATAAGGAGTACTGCTTTTGTGTACCATTTAAAGATGAGCATAATGCGAGGGTTACGCTTTGACAAATTAAAAACATTTTAATGAGCATTATGTAATTATTAAGACAAAACCACAATCAAAAATCTTTGAATTAACATTGTAAAAGCTGTTTCGCTGAATTAGTCATTAAAATGATCATGAATGATTCTCCTTTCTTCAAAGATTGCTCCCTCCTCTACATGTGACGCGCACATTTGTTTTTAATCTCAGTATAAAGTAGGATTTTTACGTTTGACGTAATTAACGTTAAAAATAATTTTCAAAAGTGGCAATTATATCAAGTTTCCTCTATCAATACATATGTCTATAGTTGCCATGCGAATCCTGGTTTTAAAGTTATAAGCATTTAAAAATGGGGAGTTTATTTTGGGACACCCTGTAGTTTTAGATTTACAGTAGTGCAATGCATGTACAGCTATATATTTATAAACAAAATAAAACAAGATCAGGTTTAAGAATTACCCTAATACCATTCTTTTGTCTATATAGGGTTAAACTCCTATCAAAATTTCCTGTTTATATAGGCTCCAATTCTTTCTAGCTACCAGTTTGTACAGCTATATGTTGTTGAATTGTATTGGAGTAAATAAAGTGCAGCTTGCCAGTTGTTTTAAGTTTAAGAAAGGGGGAAAAAAGAAAATAGAGAAATTCTTACAAGATAGGTATGCCATGATAATGAAATAACGCTTCAACATCTCATCCAGGATGTTGGTCATGATGGTTTAGATATAATAATCTGTACAGATAGATCACCACTGTTTGATTATTTATTACTTTTTTAAACAAAAATGCACTGTTACAATAAGATCTACGGAGAAAGAGCAGACTCTTAAAAGTGTTTAAATTGGTTCTGGAATTAGGTGATGAACTTTTATATTTGTTTCCATAATTTAATTCCCCTTTCATTTAAAACATGCTAACTTTAGGTCAAAATACATCATTTTTAGCCCACATTTTTAGATATCATTATTGGTGGCGCTATTCATTTTTGAAATTAACGATATGCATATTGCATAAATTAAATATCTAGTGGGTGAATTTGACATAAATGAAATTTGTTTTTGGTCTCCTTTACCTTATCCATATGGTAAATGTCAAAACCAAGGTTCATAGATTCTTAAAACCTGTAAACTTGATTTATAGAAATAGCGCCACCAATAATGTGCATTTTGCTATAAATGGCTATACTTTACCAGTAATTAAACAGTGGTGAGATGAATTGTATTGGTGTAAAGTAAAAATGTAACAGGCGAAAAAAAGAAGAAGAAATAAAAAGGTAATTTAAAATATGGAAATTGTTGATCATTTTTAAAGTGGAGAAATTCAAAAGAAAAAACTTATATAAGAAGAGAGAAAAAAATAAAATATTTCACCGTCTCAAACCAAGTCAGCCTGGAGTCGAAGCTAGTACTTCATCACAAACCATCGTGATCTACATCAAATGAGGTTACACATAAATTATGATTAAAAGTATGCGCTTGTATGTTTTGAAACCAACTAAGAAGGTGAATGGCGTTGTGTTATGAGGTAGGACGAATCTGCGTTACACACTGATGTAGAATGGAATTTACATGTCCTTTCTTTTTAACGCATAGCAATTCTTTTCCTGTGTTAAAGTCTCAGTAAATTATATATCATTGTAAAGCTATGATTGTAAGGATTGTCGACAAACCACAAAAAAGTGGATATACAGGGTGGAACAAATGTCATAAGTATAGAATTTCATGCAAAAATGGTACCAATAATTGATTTCATCATATCTTTATAACTGTATGTAATTCAATTATCTGACCCTTCGATATATGAAGGGGGTGCTATATACTTTTAAATAAACCAAACTTGTAATGAAAGAATTTGCTTCTGTACTGAGCTATAGTGTGCTCAAATATTTCTTAAAAGTCAATTGGAATCCAGTACTACAAATACCAATTTATATGAATTCATCCAAAATTTCTTTTCATAATCATCCACAATTTCTTTTCATAATCATCCACAATTTCTTTTCATAATCACCGATTTCTCATTTGTTCATAAACAATAACCCTTCAGTAGGTACAATGACAGGTAAAAGCCAATACTAATAATGCACCGTATAGTTACTTGAATGCATTATAAAGGATGCTATGGTTGTAGCAAGTATGTATGCATTATGCATACATACTTGCTACAACCATAGCATCCTCGCACACCCACACAGCGCCATTTGAATGCAATGATTTCAAAAAGTAAAGAATAATTGAATATGAAACAATAGGTACTTATAGCCGGGTAAATTGTCAAGGTTATGGTCCATAAACCAAATCAATTGACCACTCCTATCTGAAATTATGGTAAAAATACTCTTGATTTTTACCTAAAACTGTAACGCCTCCACCCTTTTACATACCTTACCTAATGACACTAGGCCGAATGCCTTTCATTACCCTTCAAAAATGGTCATCCGCGTAATTACTTTACTGTCTGGTTGCAATCGATACATTACTGAAAGCTACAAAGTTAATTTATCTTGAGTTTGGATGTACTTTATATACAAGGAATCTATTTTGTTGTCAGATTGTACTCAAATCGATACAAGCCCCTTTCTCTTCATGACGACAGATTTGCAAGGTTAATTATACCAAAAAAACAAGTTCTAGCTCATTATTGAAGATTGAAAAAACCCAAAAACAACACAGAAACACCGTACTTTTTCCAATACAGCAAAGAGGGTGGTCAACCAAATGTAAACTCTATTCTTCTTAAAAATATAATAGTTATTCTTGTTAAAAACACATTAGCATAATAAACACGATCAAAAAATCTAATCTGGTACGAAATTAAATGCTGAACTATAAGTTCATTTAAAGATTTAAAGATAAGTTCTCCATAGGTTTTATGTATACAATAGAAAACAAAAACATAGAAAAAACTTTATTTTTCCAATACACCATTATATATTTTTAAAATGTAATGTTGCGAACGAGTATGGTAATTGTGTTGTATTTACTCTAAGTTTACGTATGAATGAAGTAAGGAAAGTATAAATAAGGAAGGAAATTGGCAAATTCTAACACACCTTTTAACATGCAAAAATGTGAGCTGCCGGTCAAGTGGTCTGGAGTTCATTGAGAGTTCTTCAGATGGATATTAGCCTAACAGCAGACTAAAACGTAGTTAGTCATAGATACCTAAATTAACAAGTGTTTTTAGATTTTTCGAGGTCAAAAATTGTATATTTTAATAGATCGAAAGCATATCCAAGTAGTTTTATACCAGTATAAATTATGAAGAGTAAAATAAGTATACATAATTTCATTGGATGGCAAAGTTGTATAAATGCCTAAATTATTTAATGTCAATATAACATGTAGGAACACCTTTAATACATATATATTTAAGAGATGTAGGAAAATAAATTATTCAATGGTGTCGGTCAAGTGTTTTTTTCCGAATTTCCATTATGATGAGTGCTTTGGATGCATATAGACGCCTTAGACTGTTAGAGCAGAATTTAAAGACCGATTAGTTGAAGTGTTATTAAAAGGACTATTTTCCATGAAAACTTTTTGCATTTAAAATGCGCACCCGATTCCCAAATGTAGATATTGGCATTAGTTTCACACATCAACTCACGAGTAGGTGTTAAAATTATTGAATTTGGTTATATTATTAATATGTGATTCCGTATTGAACAACGAACGCGGAGATTGTAGGTGAGAGAAAGCAAAACCAAAATCAAGAAATCTAGTTCAAGCAAGGCAGTTCGTAAATTCTGGGATGCAGATCCTACCCATCTGCTTGAGCAAGAGATGTAATATGAATTGGTCAGGATATCAGTTACGACGCGGCGATTTACTACATCATTATTTTTCGTCTGTATAAAGTAGTAACATGACTGTAGTCCTATAAATTCTTAGAATATCATTTTTGTTAAATACCAATAAAAATGAAACATGGAACATAATACAAACGTCGCACAGTTTCCTAATTGATTTCAAACACTTATCTGGGATGGAGTCTTTACGACTTTTTCCATATCACTTAATATCTACTTATATCAGCTTCAAAGTTACCAAACTAAGTTAAAAGTTGAACTCCGATCATAGACATCGCTATTTATCTCCATCTAGAGTAAATATTTTCTGTCTGGTTACAATCAATACTTTTCTGAAGGCTATGAAGCTTTCTTCATCTTATTCACCAGAGCAAACTTAAATTTCAAAATGTAATATGTGGACCGCCGCGGTAAATGATTGCACATGTAGGCCAGTACATGTTGCTCATTGTAGAATATCTGATGTACACAACTAGAATACATCAGATATGCTACAATGAGTTACATGTTGGAGATGACTACTGTATCTTTTTGCCGAGGCAGCCCACATATGTGCCCTACTTGGCTGCCAGATTATAGTTAAATCTATACACGTCTTGTGTATTCATGTTCAATGACTTACTAACTTACCCTTTTCAGATAAATAGAGTTCTTAGTTTATTATTGTCCCTAAAGTAAAGCTATCCCTAAACATCTCTATCATAACATTTGTCTTTCTTAACAAAATATATAATGTAAGTAATGTTGCAAACAATATATTGATCATTTGCACATATATAGCACCAAAGATGCTCATGTATAGCAACATTTAAAACCTTATTCCTTGGATGAGTTAGAACGGCCTTTTTTTCCCATAGGTACTTGTAAAAAAATTAGAGCAATTAGAAGGAAAAAACATTCAGTTGTACAAATTGTGATTTTTTTGGGTCAAATTAGGATACAATCAAAATATTAATTAATAATAGCAGAAACATAAGGAAATTGTATAAAATTGTAAATGATCGAACTGCTGCAGGCATTTTTGTTTCCGCTTTGAAACATTAGAAAATCATACATCATTCCACAATACCAGATATAATCAAATATATATACATACATCTTCACGCTATACAGAAGTTGCCTATAGGAGCAACCATTCTATTCCTGTTACACATCCCTGTTCAAATATATGGTTTTCTAATTTACACATACTATCGCACGGGTAAATATCTCTGCTATACCCAATGTGTTCTTAACATCTTTAAACGATTTGTTAATTAAATGACATGAAGCGACACGAAAAACGTGAATTATCAGTCTGCAGACAGTTTTTGTGAATAGCTTTGAGAAAAGTATTTCATGTCATTTTTAGTTTTGCCCCTTTTTTTAAATCTTGGTCATACGCTTAGAAGAACATTATGATCTTAGTAAATTATAGAACCCAGGCGAAGAAAAGTTGAAGTAGACAACCAACATTTGCTCTGGCAAAGTAAACGAAGAAGTTGCGACTGATGATTTTGAATAAATGGCCCTTAACCCCAAAAGAGCCGCCCCTCCGACATTTTTTGTTATATCTCCACCGGTTGTTATTTTTTTTTCTTCAAGTCTTGCCCTTTTTTTAAGACAATTTTTGTGAAAATCAGACCTAGGGTTTGGACGTGGCGTTGCGTAAAAGCACGCTGGGTCAAACGAAAAATGACCAAAAACTGAAATCGTGTTTTTTGCTTTTAGGATACCCTTCCACTTTGTTTTATATTATTTATTTGATTTATTTGGAGCAAGAACATGTGTAAGCACACTTTAACACACATCATTGCTAAAAAATGCAACTTTTACTTGAACAAATAGCGAAAAACCACGATTTTGGCGATTTTTGGTAATTTTCATTACCATATTTTCAGTGAACTGCTTTAGGTTCGATTTCTAAATGGTAATATATCAAAGAAACCTTCTTGCAGTTTCAATATGAAAGAGGACGTGCAAAAATGATAAATGCAAAAAGAAAATGCGTGATATGTAATATAAATACGTAATTACATTCAAGAAACACTTCGAAAATATAGGCATTGTTTATCAAATTTCCTCATGATGTGAAGGTAAATATGTTGTTCCAATTTCATGCTTGCAAATGACCATTTTGGTGGGTGAAATATTGTAATGTGTTATATTGGGAAACCCAATAAGGCGGTGGAGTAACAGATTCCCTCACTCTTCTGTGTTTTCATGGTGTAATTCCTTTATTTAATTTCACACATTGGTTTGGTATCATATAAGAGAGAAATTAATGAAATGAAAACGTTATGTTTTTAAGATTAAATAGTTGTTTTTAAGGGATTAATTAATGTGCTAATTAATCAAAGCGGTGGAGGACAGGGAACCGGAAGATGGGGCTCCTAAATCATATACAGTGTGGCAAAATACTTTCAAAATTCTCAAAAGATTTAGACACAAGGATACAAATTTGGCGTAAAGAAATAAGAAACTAATTAAAGGTAACTTGGGGGTCAATGGTTCTTATTCTACAAAAGTCTAAAAAATTAGGGTTCACCCCTTAAATTGGTTCAGTTGCATGAAAAACTTACCTTGTAAATTTTTCAGAAAAATTGAACAATATTTAAAGGTAGCTCAAAGGCCTCAAAGTTAGATGCGTTTAATGATGACTCATCAAAAACTGTGGTCAACAGTCATTTTCAAGAATTTCTAGGGGTTTAAATGTATTTACTGTGAGTTACCGAAAGGAAAGGTAACCCAAGTTATGGCACATGACCATATATACAAGCTGACAATTAAATCTATGTTTTCAACTGTTGTTTAAATTATTAATAGTTTATATTTATTGAAAAACAATCTTTCATAAGAAAATATCTCATTCTTACTGACTAGATTTCATTTGGTAAATATTTGTACATGATAAGACAAAAACAGACTCTGAAAGACTGTGACACTATTTATACTAAATTCAATAAAACGGTTAATGTAAAATATTCTATTTGCTCGCATTTTTAGCAAATAATATTTCAATATTTAAACAGATTGGCAAATATTGGTCCCAAACCTTTTAATGAATAGATACGTTTCAAAGAACTTATATTAGTGTTTTATAACTGAATGTGTGATGACTCATCCCGAAAAGGGATACTTTGAGACAGAATCGTTTGCGAGAAACTGATGAAAATAGGCAGCGAAAAATAAAGAAAATAATAAGAATTTCCAGCAGATTTTCTGTTGTAAAAAATGATCGCCTTGATCAATTACAACAAGTAATGTTTCATTTTAAAGCTTAGAAAATGTTGTAACAGATGAAATTATAAAATCAAAATTGATATCATCTGCAAAGTCCCCCCTTTCGGGCTGAGCCATCACATATATTATTGCTTCTCCCCTATTGCAAATGAAGAAATTACGAAATAGTCTGACAGTGATTAATTACTGTAACAAGTATGCTCTAATTAATACTTTAATATATCATAACAAATTTTAATATTAGCCTACTACCATTTAATTGAAAGCTAATTAGTTGTATCAGCTATATTATATCAATCGTCAGCTCAATATTTCTCATGTCAGTTGGGAGAAGGAGTAGGAGGAGAAGGAGAGGAGGAGGAGAAGCTTTTCAATCTGACCAACAGTTATTTTTAAGAAAATAGCGGCAGCTCTGTAAAATTTAATGTCATTCTGGGCAGACAATGCCAAGAATGACATTAATTTTTTTATGATTTTAAATCAATTAGTATGTTTCATGTACATTTAAACTGTGTTTTATATTTTTACATTTGTATATTGTTATGTTGAATTTTAACCGAATAAAATCAATCAATCAATCAATCAACCATAAGTATACATTATGACAATGTAACCATCGATATAAACACCTCACAAAAGATAAGTTTACACTTAGTCTGACCCCCATAAATCCAAGTAAGAGCCCTCAAAATCCAACGATATTGACAGATATGACAAATATGGAATCTCAGCTAAATTTTGACCTCAAATTTGACACCAAAAACCATTACCATCATTTTACACTAGCCGTTTGAAAAATGTACCTCAATTTTCATTTCTCACATTTTGGGTATACCCGCAGTGTAATAGAGCATCACAACAATGCCTAGTGGAATCGATAGACAATCAGTGTTTTTTTTTCTTTTTTTTTTCATTTTGCGTAGAGCACCGAGCTGCTATGCAAAGTCAAACCAATTCAGTCTGGAAGTGTTACGTGAAATCCGATTATCACCCTAACAACTGGTTCATGCTTTCTAGTTTTGAACCATGATCGAAATGATCACCATACAAAAGTATAGCATACACCGTTGTCAGGGGATGTGCGTGAACCAGTCACTGGGGAGGTTACATAATCACTATGATACTGAATTCTATCCAAAAGGATAATTACATGTGTGTGTTTAAATTGGTAAAACAGTTAAGATCGGCACAGCAGCTTTGTACTCTACACAAAATGAAAAAAAAACACCACCGATTGTCTATCGATTCCACTAGGCATTGTGGTGATGCTCTATTACACTGCGGGTATACCCAAAATGTGAGAAATGAAAATTGAGGTAGATTTTTTAAACGGCTACTGTAAAATGATGGTAATGGTTTATGATGTCAAATTTGGGGTCAAAATTGAGCTGAGATTCAATATTTTTCATATATGTCAACATCGTTGGACTTTGAGGGCTCTTACTTGGATTTATGGGGGTCAGACTAAGTGTAAACTTATCTTTTGTGAGGTGTTTATATCGAAACGCGGACTTTTGGTTGAAAAAACCATCCGTATGGAAGAATGTATTAGACAGGTTGGTTAAATTCCGTTCGCGTTTTCGTATACGAGAACGAGAGTGCTAAAATTTAACGTATTAATGTACCGTATTGATACACGGTATATATGCAAACGTAGATATACTATTCTTTTGTTAATTATGTGAAAAACAAGTCGATAAATCAATGATTATGAATAAACATGGTAAAGAAGTGTAAAAGTGAGACATTCCGCCCCCTATCCATCCGTCGCTCCAGCCTCTAACTCTTTTTGACACTTGTCAATAGAGGGCAACGTAACTGATTATTTAACAGTGTTTTAAGATATAAACACTAAAGGAGCTTTACTATTTCTAACTAACCAATTTGAACCGTGTGTTTTTCCATTTCATACGAAATCAATCGTTCAAATACGACCTTTTCATCGTATTTCTTCATAAATTCCATTAGGTGTGTACGTGTAAACGGTTCAATTTTATCGTTTACCCCTTGCGCAATCTGATGTTTTGGACGAGAATCTTAAAAACGCAGGTGAATGGGAAAGAAGAAAAGTTCAATTCACGTATGCAAAAGCTCCAAATTAATCGCTAGATATCTGTGCAAATATGCAACATTGAATAGAAAAAGTCATTGTACATTATGAGTGAACATTAATTTAGATGCCTGTAAATTTTGAATGACACAAGTTTCATTAAAATATGAAATAATCATGAATAAATTGAATGATCTAATCGTTCATTGCAATATGAAACAGTGGAAACATGGCTGAATACACGTTATGGCTTACGAGACATTCAATGTGTCACGTTGAAATTGCATATTTCCATTAATATACGAGTTTTGATTCGCTGAAAAGTTTTTCGCGCGAAATTTTCTTTCATATTGAAATGCTGTTATGTTGCCATGGCGAGAAAG
>JXSR01S033669.1:122621-133130 GCA_000969725.1 Ophiothrix spiculata
TTTTTTTCTGCATTAATATGCTGATAAAAAATATAAATCTGTGGAAATTGTGGTGGTGCTAAGCACTTCCAGCACTTATTAGCAAGCCTCCCCTGTGACCAAGATGCAATACAACATTCTCGCTGCATTCTAAAACGTTCATTGCCCTTGAGCAAATAACTAAAAGTTTTTTAACAGTGTCGTATCAATTGCAATATCCTTTCAGTACACGAAGAAAGGAAATTGAAATATGAAAGACTGAATAAACAATTCTTAGATAACCCGGGGTAAATGAATCTTTGCAATGAACCATTATTATTAGGGAGCGTATAATTTTGTTATGTCTCTGTTATGAAACTACAACCGAAGTGATATGTTTCGTCTGTTTTGATAGTTACATTACTGTTATTCTTGGACTTAGCAAACATTGAATTGTATTCCCAAACACACCATGCCAAATCAAAGTAATATTACTTTTATTATTACCATTTTGTAGAAAAACAAAACACTTTAAAATGACGAAAATACGTTTTGTACACTTTCAATTAGCAATGTTAGCAATAAGTAACTGAAGACGCTGATCATACTATATTTTAAATTGAACAGTTTCATTAATTGTTATTTTCTACCAAGCTAGTTATTTTATCACATTCACATGCATTTTTATAATTGTCATGCTTAAAATTGAACACACCCCTTATGTTTTATGCAAAGTTATTTCATTTTCTGTTCTGAAATTTAATGAGGCACCATTGGACACAAGAGACCCAACTCATTTCAATCGGCTTGTATCGGGGCACAAACGGTGTCATTTGATTTAAAGCCGTCAGGCAAATCAAGATAATGAGTACTGCTCAAGCAAATAAAATATTTTTGCCGCTTCTAACGCAACAGAAATTTATTTAAAAAACATGTTTCTAGCAGTGGATTTTCATTTCTGAGCATAAGGATGCTTGGTTGAAAAGGGGAATATGACGAGGTTTGGTCATGATGCGGGCCACTGTAATACATCTTAAAGAGCTTCGTTAAAGTATCACGAAAGTTCAATAAAGCAATCTTCATGAAGAACATCAATGATAATTGCAATACGTCAAAACACATTAGAAGTGCATCATAAAAAATTACATTCTGGCATAAAAATCTTGTAGCACTCATCGCGATGCATTTTAATCCCTCTTTATATTTTTCTTTTTCAAATGCATCACGAGTCAATTCACGTATAAACATATCACGGATCACATATCAAAGTCAAAATATCGTTGATCATCATAAGAGTTAATTTAGCAAATCCAAATGAGGATTTCGTTTGAATACCAAAATGGATGCTCGAATTAAGTGAACGCAACTCGACTAGATGAAGGCAGAAGTACAGAAGGTAAACGTGTGGGTTCAGATCACTTTATCGACCCCTTTACTTTTTAAGATCGGAGATTTTTATACTCAATGACAGCTAATTTTTGTCTCATTATCCCTGTTTATTCTGTTAAAATAGAAGAGACATGATCACAATAGTTGCGAATTATTTAGCCACATCAAATATTGTGTATTTTTTAAGTGGCGGAATTCCGGCACGTTAGTTTCCTGGCAACGTCAATTTGGCTCACGCTTCTGCTAAATCAAACTAGGGAAATGAAATATATGACCCGTCATATCAAAAGGTACCTTAAGGGTCCCAAAATCAAAATTGATTTTTTGGTCTCACCTAAAAGCTGAGATATTAAGCTTTAAAATGACACCTTGCTTTTGGCTGTTGATTGTTCGGTTACAAAGTTACATCCAGATTGGTAAAAGGCATCGGACTGATTCGGAAAACTATAGTTATGAGAAAATCGAGTTTACAGATTTTGTACTGAGTAAAACTTGAATGGAAAGAAGATGTTTATCTTGGTTTTTATTTTTGATGTTGTAACCTGATACATATGATAGAATACACTTGAAAGGTAAAGTTTCAGATGAAATTAAAAATTCGACCTTGGACGTGATTTTTGACTATGCTAAGCTTCAATAGCCTGTATCTCGTAATTTACTATGCCGACCTTAAGGTACCTTTCGATATGACGGGTCACATAAACGTAAAGAGCCTATGTGATGGTCCCTCATTCAAATAGCACAGAGCTTATTTTAATTTTATAATAGGATCGGATCACTTACTTTTCCCTCTAATTTTCTTTAAAGGTTTAATACTATTGACTATTTCTTGATTTTCTTTAAGTATGCACTCCACGAGATTTACAGACCTGTACTCTATCAAAATTATCATTACGTGAAGTGTTGTACGTAGGTACTTTACATTCAGATTCTTTATTTGTGACATTTTATAATGCTGGATCTCGTTGGTGAAACTGCCGTTAGTCAGTAGACACAAGTTGTAGCGCAGCTGCTAACTGATTTATTTTCAACGCTTTGATACTCAATCATGTCAACAATTTTTGTTTGAACTCAGTAATAAGCAATTATATCGTCTTGTTGAGTGCTCGTTCTAACTCCCTATACGTTGTGTAAGATGTAATAGAAAATAAATGACCAATTAAAAGTTGCAAGGCTGTGTCAGTTACTGCCAACAAGGCTCAAATATCTCTTTTAACTTGTCTCGCATAAAAGTGAATTCACCCCTATTTACATGTTCCAATTGAAGAGTGTTTTTCCAAAACTCACTTAGTCCAATTGCCGCCACATGAATTTTGGATAGGTTATTTTTTTTGACTATCGCTTTTGTGCACAGAATCGGTTGTCAAAGCTTAGAGAAAATGACCAAAATTTACATCAAATTGAAATTGAATCACTGTTATTAAAGCACTTTAAATACACATACACAAAACGATAAAACACCAAAAGATGCATATTTCTTAGACTAAAAGAGTTTGTAAAAACTTCAGTGATCATCAAAGGTTATGACAAAAATCAATACACACGCACAACAGGAAACAACATTACAAACATGCATATTGCTTGGACATAGTGAGATTTGGAAAAAATTGTCACAAGTTTTATTATGTACGGAGAATTGTTTTGTTTTTCAAAATCCATAACGCCGGTAGCTATTGGACTAAATAGTTATGAAAAAAAAAATATTCTTTTATGATACAGCTCGCAAATATTCTTTATCTTATAATGCATTTTTGCTCTGAATGAAATAATGATAAACTGACTTTCAGTTTGCGTATCGCTTTAGCAACACTTTGCCAGATTCTAAATTGTTTGGTACGCTAGATTGTCAAGCACGGTGTTCAAGAAAAAAAGAAAGAGCTTTGGATCTTGTGGCGTGCACACATCATGAAACGAACAATAACGTACACTGGTTTGGTAATGACCAAAACAGTGTTCATTATTCGTACGTTTTGGCTATTATGGTGATGTGTGACAGAGCCATTAAAGACTTTCTCTTTTATTCTAATTAAAGTCCATATGAATTAAGAAAATTGACCCTTCCAAGAATCGACGTACAGCAATCAAGATAAGCACAGTCCTTGTTAATTTTCAGTGACGCTGTATATGAAAATGAAGGCATATATGTGTCTCAAGTGGTCTTCGTAGAATTTGATGAGTGTTTGCAAGATGTCTGAAAGTACGCACCATTTAAAGGCCAATCATTTTGATATAAGACAAAATGGGCCATTTTGAAACTGATCAGCGAAAACTTAAGTTAATAATTTTCAAGGATATACTTTGTGGGTGGGTCTTTTGGTGAAATTGAACAACTGAACTTAAATTCGGGCTGATATTTTCAAGCACAACAAGGAAGTTCCTTTAATTTTTATTTTTAGGCCTTCAAAGGGCATATTCCCCATTAATTGTCAGGCTTCAGTAGAAAAAAACGTTTGAAGATAATTTATTTGTTAATTTTCCACGCCCTTAAATTCCTTACATCGTCATTTTCTCCAATATACCCCTATTTGTTTGTAGCACAAATAGCGCCAAATTGTTCGGTCAAATACTTCCCGGAACCCTTTGATCCACATATGTGATCTTGGTGTCATTTTACTTTGAAAACAGAGCACAATTTAAATGTGTTATGAACAAGAATTGAAAAGAAACGTTACTGTTGATATACCTACTGAAAATAATACATTTGATGATTGGTGAAAAGAATAAAAAAGTAATAACATGTATTCGCGTTTAAATTGTTTTTTAAAACAAACTACAAAAGGGAGATAAATGACGAAGGTTGTTGATAAACATTAGTATAATAATTGGTACATACACTTTTAAGGACAGTATATGAACTAGTAAAAGGAAATCACTTTCGTTCATAAAAGGTTAAGATTTTGCAGAGTTGAAAAGAGATGAGTTAATACTCATAGAAAGTAGTACAAATGGGTAAAAGAGCAGTAAAATAAGGTTAAGCCAGCTTGTTTTCTAATCCACTAAATCCGGTTTTTAGTCACGCGTGCTCAATAACCTTTGCCGTTTGTGATCCAATAAGAGATATTTAACTTTATATTTCAGACAAAACAAACTTCAAAGATTTTAGATTTCACTCTCAACAAAAGGCTACCCTGTGTCAATCGAAATGAAGCGCACTTGCTTTGTTGAACTATGAATGGTTCATAAATGATTTGGAACTCAGGTTAACAATTGTCCAGTTGTAAAAACGTGTGTAATATATATCAGTTACAAGTTTTATTTTGCTTACAACTCATACGAGGTGAGGCAATCTATCCGATGATTACTAATTGCTACGAAGTTACAACTACATGTAAAAAGTTATCATTCACCAAACCATAACTATTGAAGGGAAATTTTGTTACGTAATGTATGCAATAATATACACATGCAACTGACATGTGATTTAATTTCCAGATATGTCTCTCTGCTTTAATTGTTTTTTATATTTTACATCTATTGTAAGGAAACTAAAATACCTGTATAGAAATGATATAGATATCATAATATTAATCTCTAAATGTAGAGTGACAGGCGTAAAATGCCGAATGCAAGTGCAAATAAATGAGGGACCGAAAAGAATCAAACAACATCGTGCGTAATTCTGGAAGTCAAGTTTGAATTTAAAACAGCAAACATACGCCCAATATTGACAACACTAATCAAACATATGTCATTGATGTTTCAGCAAAATGAAGTGAGGTACCACCTCATTTTATTTCTTATAAAAATATACAAAGGTCTTATGTAATGCAAAAATTGACACGGTGGTCATACTTTTAACTATTGATAGATTGACTCACCCGACACCACTACGTTAGAGCAGTGCCTAAATTGCAGGACGGGTCGAGAAACAGGTTATGTCAACCCAGGAAATACTTCTACCAACACCCAGCAACGTAACAATATCCACCTGTAAGTTGCATGTAAGTTTCTGTTAATGCAATATGAATACGTATATCAAAATTTGATAATACCTTTAATCCATATTAAAAAAATTTGGAGAAACCTGGACGTTCCATATTTAAATATTTGAACGATCATGTTTTCAAATCATTCATAGAATAATTTCTTCTAATGAACAAGATGGTATCCTGCTGCTTTTAATAACCATTTATTCAAAAGTCATTAAGATGTTCACTTGAGTGATTAGAGCACATAACTCGGCACGATGCAGTGGTTCCGGGTTCGAGTCGGTCGGGCCACGTCTCCTTGTTTCCCTGCATTGTTCCGTTGTTCCCCTGTGCGAATGTTACTCCATGGGGCATTCTATACAGTGTAAACCTGGTGAGCTTATTTCAACAAGATAGTCTTTTGAATCATCTTTAGAATAATAATTTGCCGACAAATATTTGTAGAATTTCCGATAGTATTTAGATATGTAATATCCTTGAATTTTTTAAAAAAAGTGTTAAATAAAAGCTCTTAAGGTAGTCCTATATAGTTCTTGAAGAAGGCTTCAAGACATTTTTACGTAATCTTGTGTTTTAACACAAACTCCAAACTCTTATACGATGGTTAACATTTTCATTTCCTCGTCATAAAGCATCACATGCATTAGGAATGAAAGGTTATAACCTATTCTGTTAGATTTAAATCCGTACATGCGAAAACATAGCTCAAACGGCTAATAAAGATATTGATTAACAACAAAATCATGTTTAATACTGAAATTTTCATATCAAACATGTATTCCAAAATTCCATTACTTGTAATCAACTAACACTTTACTTATTAATAAAGCTAATAGGACTGGGCATGTGTTAAAACATGTGTTTGGCCCTGTTCCCTTAAAATTGATGCATAAAAGTGACTTTCATCCGAAATACCCAAAACTACTATCACAAGATTCGGATTATATAAGACTATGGTCACAATACTTCATACCAACAGTTACGAACATTGTTTAGTTCGTCTAGAAGGACCACGGGCAGCGAATGACGCCCTTGCTACTCACTTAGCTCGCTGCCCGTAATCCTACTAAACGGACTTAGCACTGTTCTAGTAATCTATTTAGCAGGTTTAAAGAAGTGCACTAGATCGTGTGTTTTTTTCTATTCACACAGACTGTGTTATTATTTTTGTCTTCACCAAAATTAATACTTCTTGAAAATTAAACAAATTTCTGACTTTTATACAAATGTTGTTTAATCACTCTTTGTTAGCAAAAGACAATAATTTACAATATATCAAATGCAAAGATGAAGAGCGTACAGAAAGCCCAGGTCATATGTCAAGCTCACCAAAATAACCTTGACATGGTGCAGGGCAGACAATACAAAAGAAAAACAATTCTTCCAAAAAAAAAAAAGTGAAGCAAAAACCCGAACACGGAGACAAAAGATCCGAAGGCCTATAATTTGAGGTGGGGTTGATTTTTGGAACCCCATGATGGCTCGTGGCGAGCTTTCCAGATAGTATAACTGGAGAGAAGGGCAATTCTACTGAGTTCTTTTTTCAGGGAAAGAGGTGGTTTGGCCTTAATGAAGGAAAACATCTCAGAAATACTTTTACTGGTTTCTGGTGTTATCAAACCGCGCGACCCGATCTCGAAGCAAATAAGATTACACTTATAACCATTGTCGGTGATGTCAGATACAAGGTCGGTGTATTTCAGATGTTTTCGTTCATGAGCCTTGGAAATATTCTCTTCAAACGGAACAGTGAGTTCAAGCAGGTGAACGGATTTCTTCCTGTTATTAACTATAACGATATCAGGACGGAGTTTGGAGATGACAATGTTAACAGGAAGGGTACCACCAGTAGTGGTATATCCGTGCATATCAGAAAATATTTTAATGAAACTAGAATTTGTACCA
The DNA here is from genome assembly GCA_000969725.1 of Ophiothrix spiculata. NCBI lineage: Eukaryota > Metazoa > Echinodermata > Ophiuroidea > Amphilepidida > Ophiotrichidae > Ophiothrix > Ophiothrix spiculata. Next base: position 129,803 of record JXSR01S033669.1, read on the forward strand.
ATGGCGTTCTCCAGATGTTTCAAAAGATGGAGAAGAATTGAGTCATATAGATATATATATATCTTTATTTATATACAGATTAAAATGTGTTTGGTTCGACACTTTTATAATTGAATTACACTGTTAATCTTGTGTATGATTTACTTACAGTCTAATTATCACCAAAAGCTTAATTTAGATACTCAGTGGAACTACAAATATTTCACTGAATACATATCTGTACCAAGGTAATACTATTAGTTACCCCCTGCTTGTTCACGAAATACGGGCAAATATCTAGGGTCTGGTGCCATATTCCATGAGGCCGACAGGCCGAATGGAATATGGCACCAGACCCTAGATATTTCCCGTATTTCGTAAGAACAAGCAGGGGGCAACGATTTTATCGTTTAAAGTGTACATGAATTCTGTAATCTCGTTGGTAAACTCACCATCAAAAACGAAATTTTAATCATAAAATCTCTATACAAAGCATTGAAAGCGACAAGTACCAGCCATGCTGCGCGCTTGGTTGGGTGTGCGCGTATTGATTTAGGCGTGTACGCTTGCGTCACGACTAATGCGTAAACGCTGCATTCCATATGCAATACACTCTTACGCAGCAACTTAAACGACGCACGAACACATTTTTAGTTCAATTAATAACAAGCAATATAGTGTTTGTGTATGAGTCACGGAATACGGGATATATTCAGGGTTTGGCTTATTTATATTTCTGAAAATCATGAATACGGGTTTTTCTTAAAATATGTTTGACCAATGAGATTACAGAATTCGTGTACACTAAAGGATAAAACTCTATATCGCTTACTGAAACGTTCATATTGCCCTTGAGCATGTGTTGAGAAAATAAATAACAATTTTCTTACTGTCGTATTAATTGCAATATCCTGTTAATACACGGAGAAAGGAAACTGAAATATGTAAGACGTGTTCCTTCAAACAAACATTTCATGGCTTACTCAATATTAACGGCTCTCCACATTAAACCTTTATCATCTGAGAACATATCTTCTTGTTGTTCTAACTCGTTTATGAAGCTACAATTGCAGTGCTATGCATTCCATATATTATGTTGTTAACATTACTGTTATTTTTTGACATTGAATTGTATTCCTATGCGTATCATATCGAAGAAATAATATGAAATATTAATTCTTATCATTTAAATGTTCCAGAAAAACAAACACTTGTGGATTGTGTTGTTCCAATCTTAAGAATATTATTGAAAAAACATGACTCAAATCAACCATGAAAGGAGAAAGTAAAATTGTGTCCTGTAGAAAGCCATAATCAAATACGAGTATTTTTCCAGATAATTTCATGTTGATCCTAAAGAGTTCACTTTTGATTCAATTTTTGATCTGTTTTCGGAACAATATTCACAAATGGACCAAACTCACCAGGATTGTTTTCTAATTCTTATTCAGGATCATATTATCTCGATCCTCTGTTTGTCTCTTTTGATCCGATATGAGCGATATTTAGTTTTTGGTATTCACGTATAGTAATTTTGTTCTTTTTGCTTTATTTTAGATGTGCAATTTAGTGTTTCTGGAGACAAACCTTTCATTTACTGGCATTTTCCTTAGTACCAGTTTGTATTTGTTTATTTTATATTTATGATGATGTAATGCCTGCCATTTTATTATATTGTGATAAAAATGTTTTGATTTGATTTGACAATAATTTTAACACTTTCACTTTAAGGTGTAGAGTCGGGCTTCCTGAATCTACACCCATTCAAAAAGAAAAAAGAAAAAAGGATACGGAGTTCCAACAGATTCAGTGCAAATGTAATATTAGTACCCTGGAATTGAAGTCCGCCTTTCTGCCTTTCATAGACCATAACGAAATAAAGCTGTGTTTTAGCCTATACTTTACTTTACAACCCGGACAATCAGGGGGTGGGGCTGATATATCGACTACATTAGGGTTAAAAATATCGATTTTAAATCTTAACTATGAAGTAATCAAAACGCGTATAATTTGAAAACTACGTAAATTAAAAAAAAAAGCGGAAGTGGGGTCTGTACCTTAGATTACCATTCCCCCCTGCAAATTCACATTCCAGCACCCTAGCCTTTTTATCTTTACTGGAATCCCCTTAGTACTACTGCATTCTGAAAATGAGGATAAGAGCTCAGAGAGACTTTAGACGAATTATCAAATGTAGGATACTGGTGGATAGGTATGACACTCACGAGTCCATTGGTACCACAAACATTGAAATTGGACCTTGTATGACGTCACAGTGACTTCATAAGTGACGTCATGTCAAAAATCGCGAAAATCACCAAAAATCGCCTAAATAATGGCTTTTCGCCAATTTTTCAAGCAAAAGCTGCTTTTTTTGCCAATGATGTGTGTCAAAGTATGCTTACACATGTTCTTGCTCCAAATAAAGCAAATAAATAAGATAAAACATAGTGGAAGGGTATCCTGAAAGCAAAAAACACGATTTGTGTGTAATTCCCATTGAAAATAAGTTTGTGGTCAGCTTTTCGTTTGACCCAGCGTGCCATTACTCAACGCCACGTCCCAACCCTACGTCAGATTTTCACAAAAGTGGTCTTAAAATAAGACTTGGAGAAAAAAAGTCCAGAAGTTTCAGCGCGAAAAAATAACAACCGGCGGATGTATAACAAACAAGTCTGAGGGGGGGGGGGCGGATTCCGCCCCGGCTCTTTTAGGGTTAAATGGGCGATTCTGGTGCCTTAGTGCAGATTTTTGTGGACATAAAAATTAAATGAGGCGGGTAGATAATATATGAGTCAAAAACAAGCCTTCAAATCCAAAATGGTACCAATAATAAGATCCGAAATGGTCGCCAAAATGCATATTTGTTTTTCAAAATGGAGTAAATTAAAATTCAAATGGCATTAATTAATAAAACATATAAACAAAATTAATAAAACATTACTTTTGTCAGAGAGCACTCAATATGTTTCCACCTGTCAGCCCTATTCTACTCAAAATTTTAATATAGAATTTTAATAGTAGGTGGAACATCTAGTGAGTAATATATTTCGTCTTCTGTAAGATGTCTACGGTCTGTAAATTACAACGAACTGAAAAAAACCCCAAAAAACAAGAAAATAAACAAACAAATCCTGATTGAAACATGATGTGTAGTTTCCTATTCTGTATAATGTATCATCAAACTAAAATTGAGATTAATTTATAAGTAATAATGGTTTTAAGAAGTAAACCCTCTAATTACAGAAGGTCAGTCGGCCTGATGATGCTCTTTGAATGAGCCATCAAAAAAGTAAGACAAGTAGATCAGTTTGAATTCGTATTTTTTTTTAAATATAAAAACTCTAAT
>JXSR01S033669.1:179691-191452 GCA_000969725.1 Ophiothrix spiculata
TTTGTGTGGTAAATCAAGTAATTTAAAAAAAAAGCATCTAGAAAACACCTTGCTTTTTCTTTCACTGTATCCATGACCCAATGTTTTAACCAACAGGAGTATCGATTTGCTCATTTCAATTTTATTCTAATATACACAACGTTAATGAAGTGTTTTTCCAGTGGAATGTGCGGACTAAATAACGTGAGTCTTATAAATAATGATTAGGACTTGTAATAAATCCCGTTGCCAACTGTCAAAAACGGATTTTGCGTACCCATTAGAAGCGTTGCTTGCAGGTTATGTATCAGATTTATCGAAAACTTATCTAATGCTGGCAAAATTGGTAAATATTTCGGAACGTTGTATTCTAATTAGATTCATTTTATTAACCGCTTTAGGAAAAAGCTTCATCATGCCAATTATACATTGTCTCTACATTAGACAAATAGACATTTCAGATAGTCATTTTAATCGTGAAAAATTTCATTCAAGAGAAAACTGTGAGTTAGATCTAGTTAAACTTATTTGATAAATAAGTTTGAAACGTTCTTGAAAGCTTAATTGATATGGGTGACCAATTTATTGACTTCATGACATTTGTCAACTTGAAAATCATGCATGTCATGATTAAAGCAGTGAATATAACCAAAAAATGTTACTAGTAAATAAATTCTTATGCATTGATTCTTATGGTCATAATAATACCTTATAAATTGCACCATGCTATAAACCAAAATCGACATCGTTGAAGCGCCCATGCCCATAGTTCATATATGAAAGAATTACATAATGCAAGTTTAAGGTCCATATATGTGCAAAACAGGAGGACCAAGTTAGGCTTGATTCCTTAATGGATAACACTTTTTGGAATCTGTGATAATTATACCCTTGCTTCGGGATTTATACTTAAATTTCTTTTTGACCATTTGTCTGTTTTGGAAGATTGACATTGTTTTCCAAAAGAACAAAAAATTGTTTAGTCTTTTTTTTTCCTGAATAATATCATGTTTTAAAACATACAAACGAATCAAATAGTTAATGTTTCAGTATAAATCTTAACAAGAATAAAAATCATCAGTAAATTACTCCTCAAATTTCAATTAGATAGATATACTGAACTTTTATTTGACTATAGTAATATGCAGTTAAAGGGACTAGCCTAGATTCCACTTTGAATAAAAAGCTTATGGAAATGCTTTAAATAAAGCTTAAAAGTGTAGTAAAATCCAAAAAAGTACAACAAATGTACACAGAAATGGCTCAAATTGACAGCGAATTGATTTGCAATTTATCTATCTGTGATGGTGGTGTGACTATCCAGTTTTTTCTAAATCCTAAATTTGAACCTCAGTCTGGATTTACAAGATAAAAGATCAGATGAAGCTCTTGGAGATAAGTTAATTCATATCAAAAGAGAAACAATTTTATCAAAAATAATTTTGTTTCCCCATCACATGTGTAGAAACAAGATCTTTTTAAGATTTGAAACTAGAAACACTTTTTCAACCATATTTTGTCGCCGGCGACAAAATTTACAGCTGGTAAATAATTTCATTTTTCTCCTATGTTACACAAATTCAGCGGAAATTACTGGTAGGATATGTTGGTATAATCATGTACTATCGATACATGTGAAAAAAATATATAGTCAGAAAATCAGCGGACAGGATCTAGGCCAGTCCCTTTAAGTGGTTGAGCAACTCCCTGTGTGCCTTTTAAAGATGACTTTAAGTAAACCAATGATTAATTATAATAGTTGTTTTCAAGATGCACTAGCGATGCATTCAGATGCATCAGAAATGTATCGCGAATGCATCGAGAATGCATCGAGAAAACATCGGGAGTATGGTGGGACGAAGCCCTTGAAATGCAATGGAAAATAAATGTCTTTAAAGATATGCTAGACATGAGTAGCCGTTAAGGCATCCTCAAATTTATTGCGCAATATGGATACAAAACTGAATCATTTTTGGTACAAACAAGCATTTATCATGAAATCATTTAGTTGTAATTTACGGAAATTAAGAATAAATTTCAATAGTATGCGGACAAGGGCTAAAGTTATAGCCTGATTTTGTCATTTATGTTAGTTCATAGCTTATGGTGAGATAACTTTCTTTAGATAATACGAACTATTTTGTGGCTGCTATTTTGTAATTGCTGGTCAAGGATTTATTCACATATAATGTAACGAGAGTGATGAACAGACATATACCTCTTCTTTAATTTCATCTGCATAATCGCGATCACTTACCTAAGTGGAAGTCAAGCTATGGCCCAGTTTAAAAATGGACAGCAACAAAATAAGGTCATCTTGAAACTTGCTTCTAATGAAGTGAATTCGTTCGAGTCCTTTGTTTAACTTTTAGTATTGAATAAATTAAAACTAAGTAAGTTGTTATTGCTCATACCAAATGCCTAATATACGGTATCGTTATCTAACATTATTTTAACAGGTTTTAAAGCAATATTGGTGCATCATGTTCTTCCTTTTCTTTCATTTTTTCTTTCTGTAATTTGAAGTTTTGAAATTTGTAGTCTAAATATGTTTAAACTTCTCCAACAATTTTTTAAAAATATTATGTTCAGCGCTATTAGAAACTGCATGAAGGAAAGAAGTTGTCTTTTCAAATCAATATTGATTTACTCTGACTGCATACGTTCGAGATCGCTAATTTCTTGCAATTCATCTACTGGATCAGTGTTTATATGTGTAACCGACATTTTTTGGTTTTGTAGAGCATGAAACTGGTATATATCAAATTCTCAATCATGTGCTTATTTCCTTCTTGAAATCTGTAATTTCCGAATGAGGATAAAACTTATCTTTGGGACATGTAAAAAGAATGCTCCATTATTGAAATACCGAGGTTACTTAGGTTAAGAGCTCCCACATTCAACTCCAACCTGTCATGTTTAAGGTATGTTTACATTGCGACGTATTTGGAGTAACGACAAGCAACGTAGACCTGCGAATTGCAGTTTTGAATTTTACGCCGACCCTCGTTAGTTAAAGTCAGTTAACGTTGACACAAGTCTCTAGCCTACGCAGGTTGTCGTTACTATCGGTCGCTTTCGGTTACAAGTTTTACAATTTTTGGATGACATAGAATAAGATTTGGTATCGTCGAGATTTCGTTGGCCACAGCAACCCTCCGTTCTTTGACGTGTCCATGACCGTTTGTAGCAGTTTGTAGTCGTTTAGAGGTCGTCACAATTTCGTTGGCAATTGTTGTCAACATCAATGTGTTGCAGGGATGTGAGTAGGAATGATTGTACCACCTGCACAAACTGCAAGTCACGTTACTGTTGCCGTGACCAGTCGGTAGCATTCGTTCCTTTACGTCAGCCAAGGTCAGTATTTGCTGCCTCACTACGTTGCTTACAGTTGTTCGTCGACGAGAAGTCGTCACCCGATGTCAAGCCAAACACTTAATTTATTAGTAAGTCTGCGTTTCTTTCAGCACCCACTCGTCACTTGTTGACGCGGTGTCGCTGAGGGTCGTTACTATCCGTAAACAAACTTTGATTTCCCATCTGTACTCGTCGCTCGTCGTCCAGGATTTTTTGATATTGGAATACGTTACCCTACGTCAAAGGGCATGTCGTCGCAATGTAAACGCACCTTAAGAATCAGCAGCTGTAATCTTTCAAAAGTGCCTACCTATATTACATGCCTTGCGCGATTGAGTATTTCGTATATTACGTAAATTTAAGTCAGATCCATGCATTTTATGAGCTACCAAATGGTTGTTGGTATAACGGAGGATTGGTGATCACCAAATTTCGGGCATCATATACAATGTTTACATAGATACATTCTCTAAACGATGAGCTTTATTTTAGGTTATTTTATGTTTCACTTTAGCAGCACATGGTCATGTTATATTGACCCTCTATAAGTCAACTGAGAAATAACTTGGATTTTGAAAATTAATTTGGTATTCCCAGAAACTATATGAAATATGTTTAAGCAAAGAGGTGCTATATATGTAAGTAAGTATAATCATTATTTATAATGTCCATTGACGTTTCACGCAAAAGCAAGGCATATCAGAACAAAGTGTCTCAAGTGGTCTTCGTGGAATTGGTTGAGTGTTTTTGAAGATGAGTTTTTGACTGCTATTTTGTAATTATTAAATGGTCACGGATTGTTGACAGATAAGGTGAAGAGAGCGATATATACTAAGGGTCGGTTCTTAGTTACTTCTTTCCATAGAATGTTCTATGCCAATTTTGAGCAATATTTATTCGTTATTCAATAAATTGTCACGCATATCTATGTAATAACGACTATTTCATGATAGAATATTCGACACGGTGGCGAATAAAAAAGTATTCTACACGATATCATTAAATCCCCGTTCTAATCCCAAGGTGTATAAGGGGAAATAATTTAAACACGGATAGTTGTTGCATAGAATATTGTGTCTGCCAAACACTTTGAACCAACCCTTAGTCTTCTTCTTTGATTTCATCTGCATAATCGCGATCATTTACTTTAGTGGAAGTCAAGTATTGACCCAGATTAAAATGGATAGCAATAAATATCACCTGTAACCTTGATTCTAGTTTTGATGAAATGAATACGTTAGTTTTCTTTGGCTTAGTATACAAAATATATTATGACTTGAAGATCTCTGGATAAAATTTCAATAACTAAAATTGCTATTTCAGCAGCCCGAAGTTTTAAGTCACAGAAAGATTGTCGTTTAAACCTAGAGATCTGAAAAAGTCAGTATATTTTGTTTTATATACAAAATTTTTGATTTCTGGAATTTTGTTTCTGCAAAAAAATCCAATTTAGTGATAAATCTTATTAAAAATCATTCACACAATGTTTACAGTAATTTTGTGCGCGCAATAGCTTGTGCGTGTAAGTATGATGCGTAATTTCATGCGTGAAAGTTGCTTCGCGTATAAGGTAAAATGGTGTCATTTAGCGTAACATAACATTTTCAAAAGTGCTATTTTGGGTTTCTCGATACGGTTATATGTATTAAAATTATGTAAAACTCTGTTAAATTTATTAATGCGGTATAAAAATTGAATACATTGAAACCTTAAGTTGCTGTGGCTAATACAAAATCCTTGATATAAATACGGCATCGTTATCTCAAACTATTTATTCACCATGTTTCAAAGCAATACTGGTGCATTATTTGTATACTCTTTTGCATTTTTTCTCGGTAATTGGAATATGTAGTCTAAAAGGGTTGAAATCCCTCGAACGAATTTTATCACATCAATAATGATTTACTTTGACTGATGCCTGCCATTGATTTTAATTAAAAGCCACATAAACTTTTTTCCTCTTTATTGCTTTCAGATCTAATTTAATACTCCAGTTGGCAGTCAAATTGCATTTTAAGATTCGTCTGTTACAGCTGAGTCAGCATTTGCATTGTGTGTTCTTGTACGTGTCTGTGTTACATGAAATCTGCCATTTATTTCGAAGGCCTTTATTTTTAGTGTTGGCAAAAGCTTCATGTTTATTTATGTTATCATTAAAAAATAGGGGATATAACGATAAAATAAATAAATATCCAGAAATAAAAATGAATAACCATTCTGAGGTCAAGAGCTCCTACATTCAAATCCTACCTGCCATGTTTAATCTCAGCTCATTTTTATGTGGAGTTCATCGATTGTTGCACCTGGGAGACAAATTGACTCCTATAAACCCTTAAAAAACAAATAAGTATTGGGTGTAAAACACGGCGCAGACATTTTCCACATATTCATCAATCAAGATGATTTGCATAGCTTTAGACTCCTTCAATTTAGGGCCACGAACGTATTAAACCCTCCTATTAAAAAACTGTGGTAGTATAGTATACATTGGGTGTCGCACAGCGAAATTTGACTATTGATAGCGTAATGGGCGTCATTTCAGGGGGGACAGGGGGACACGTCCCCCCCCCACATTTTGAAGGGTGGGGGACATAATAGTAAGTGTCCCCCCACAATTTTGAATACAAATGATTTTTTTGCCCCTGGACACCCCCCCCCCCCACACACACACACTTCAAAATGAATTGACGCCCATGGATAGCGTATCAAAATAATCCTATTGTTTACTGGAATAAAGGAAGTGATGGGAACCCATTTGGCGACTAGTAAATCTAGTCTAAAGTACATATTGCAAATTTGACCTATGACCTAATTAACACCTTGGCGAGATGATGCAATCCATGTTGCAAATGTGATAGTCGGGTCACGGTCAATTGGATAAAATACAAAAATGTTACCAGTCCTGGAGGCCTGTTCAAATGTCTGCCGTAGGTAAACATAATGCCAAGATAACCGTCATTTTAATGCCAAACAGGTCAGTGACCAATTGACAAGTCTCTTGAAGTTAGTTTAAGGTGACAAATGTGACAAATGGGACGTTTTTACGTGAAAAATCATCCCCAACGGACAAATGTTTGTGTCTCATTTTTTCATTTCAATCATATATTGGCATTGTTTTAACCCCTTCTTTTTAAGTTTTCAAGACAATTATGAGGTAAAACGTGTGCATGTGTATATTGGTATGCGGTTGTGTTGGGGTAGAGGTGTTGTTGAAATGTTCGTATTGTGTTCAAGAACAGGCCATAATTAGATGCCTCCCTATAAAGCTTTATTATTACACATTGTATGTAGACATTTGAAGTTGATTGTTATTATTATAGTATACCAACAGGTATAGCTCCCCTTGACATTAGACGACAGGTTGCAAGCATGAAGGAGCGTAGTCGCCAAGTTGAAGACGAATGTCACCCAGTAGTCAACCAGTTACCCTGCAGCTAACCTTATCAAGTACAGGAACAGCTTCCTGAGCAGTCTTGAGCCACAAGAATGACAATGTGGGAGAAGAGAATTTCAAACGCACAACAGTGACACCTGTGCCTCTGAAGCCTCAGGAAGAGCTTCCATCTGGAGATGACACCAAGTGGAATGGGAGTGCCTCAACCGCCTCAGAACTGGTGTTGGCCGCTCCAAAGTGAACCTTCTGAAGTGGGGATATTGGGATTCGGCCAGAGATGTAACCTGCGATTGTAGGACTGCACCAACAAACCATGCTGAATCTCCACCAGTGCCCTGTATTGGAGCAAGTTTGCACATCTGACGACCTTGCTGTCTATAATAAAAACGCCCAAAAGTGTGTTAAACGTTGGCTGCACATCCGATATTATGTGGACACGCTAAGAAGAATATTATAATAACTTTTGAATACCGCGACACCTCTTGTATATCAACATAGATAAGATGATTCTTTGACAAGGATTCTTTCAGCAATAAGTGCTATCCCTGCATGCATTGTGAGTCCGAAGAGTAAGGGGACAGCTCGCTAGTCTGAAAGCTCACTAGTCCGACAGCTCGCTAGTCCGAATTGTAATTTAGGCTCGTCAGTCCGAATCTTAAAAACACCTTGCTAGTCTAAATTTTAAAAACCGCTCGCCAGTCCGAGTTTTCGAAACAGTCCGCTAGTCCTATTTTTGAAATAGGATCGCTAGTCCAAATTTTAAAATAGACTCACAAGTCCGAATTTTGAAAACAGCTCGCTAGTCTGTTTAGAATCACGCGCATTTTTCGGAAAGCATTTAAATTTTACAAAAATATTCTAGAGATTAAAATGACACGTTAGCAACAGTAAGTGAATCTAATTATAGATTTACTATAATTTGAAAACAAAATATTGACCAAACGTACAGCCCTTCCATATTTTCATGGGTTCTCATTTAGGAGGGCAGTCTAATTTGCCAATTATGCCGGATCGCTAACGCCAGTTTATTTAGTGCAGTGCGCCTTTAAACTCTTATGGTTCATGGAATATCAAAAACCATATCACAGTGCAGTATTGGGTCATTAAAATCCACTATAGACCTTGAACACACTAAAAATGCTTGAAAATGTTATTTCTAAATTTAAATTTATAAGCACACTGTCTATATTGCCGCTTTTTTGCAATCATTTTTTCGTGCAGTTAACTCAACAATTTCTTAAACATTTCATACATTTTGAAATGTCTATTCAAATTTATTTTAAGCTGAAGCAATGCTCACTTGTCTGAGAGCACTCAATTTGTTTCCACCTGTCAGTCCTATTTTACTCAAGTTTAATCTAGAATTTAGTGAGTGGAACATCAGTTAGTAATTTATTTATTTTTCTCCACATTAAAGAAAACAGTGAAATATGAAATAGATGACAATTGAAGTGTTGTCCTATCATTAAGAATGATTTGTCAATTACCTGTATATGTGATAATTAAATGTCACTTAACTGTAAAAAAAAATATTAAAAAAGAACAATTAAAAAATGAATGTTGAAATGTATCTGTGGATCTGAAATCGCGATTTATTTATAAGTAATCATAATTTTCAAATAAGCTATCCAAATACTTTATGGCCTGTATACGCCGGGGAAGTAGTGACGTCACATTTATGATAATTAGCCCAACACGTGCGATCTGGACCCAAACAAATGACTATATCCACTTTTCATACGTATTAACAGTAAAGGCGTACGTACAGTAAACATACAAATCAGACTGGTTTTTCTCGGTTGGAAAACAAAAATAACGGCAGGGGTCCCGTCTGGCTTGTGAACACAACCTTTAGCATAACAGGTCTGCATGTTTTCCCTTATTTTTGTTTTAGAAAAAAGTTATGGTATCAAACAGGAGTCTGACAATTTTTCCCATAGACTTAACGTGTGGTAAAACTGGCCACCCCGTTTGTTTGGGTCCAAAACGCACGTGTTTGGTGATTTACATAAATTATGACGTCACTACTTCCCCGGCGTATTCCAGAAAGGTGTTTAACTAAACCACTGTTTTAATTTCTCGTCAACGGCACGGCTCATTGAACTGTTCCACCTGAAAGCTGCAACGGTGCGTATCATTCCTGGACAGTTGGGACCATATTCCAGAAAGATGTTTAGCTAAACCATTGTTTAATTGAGCATCAACTGTCCAGGAATGATACGCATCATTGCAGCTTTCAAGCAGAACAAGAAAATGAGTCGTGCTGTTGACGAGAAATAAAACCTTGATTTAGCTAAACACCTTTCTGGAATACGGGCCAAAATGTTCAGCTAAAACCGTGAGTCAGCTAAACACCTTTCTGGAATACGGGCCTTCGTGCTTAAACTATATTTTAAACTGCTCAGATATATCGAAGACAACTGTATAATGATTTGTTGCAATTGTTCTATCCTTCTCCCTTTGTCCTCGATTTTAGTTTTCTGTTAGGATCCTGTGGTTAAAATATCTGCTTTGTTACTACATCTTATAGAAACTTATTTATATATTTGATCTGCACCATTTTCAACAATTTTAAGAATTCTGAGAAACTGAAATCTAAATTGTAAATCGGAGTCAGACCAAAACAATATTCTTTTAAACCGAACTAACGTGAACTTTTGTACTCTTTGTATATTTCTTTTTGACGGTTATTTCTTTCTGACAATAGTGACAACACATACATTTGCAAGTGATGAACTTGCGATGTAAAACATGTATGTCTTGGCCTAAAGTGACAGAAAGTTTTTGTATTTCACATTAATATTAATTGTATCATATAACGTTTCCCTTCATCTCCAGTTAACTTAGCATCTAACTTGAAATAATTGCCAGATATATTAGAATAATAAAGCTCCAGTCGTCTAAACACGCCTCATATCTCAAGTCTATACTGTAGAATATGCCGGTTGAAGGAAATGAGTAATTGCTTTGAGGTGTAGACACTTTGATAGAAGCGCACCTGCAAACTGATTTATTTCCAAACATATATTCCTCAATCTTGCCAACACATCCTATTTGATCAGAGTAATAGGCAATTAACTTTGGCACTAAATGTCTGTGTAAACTGCCTGTGTGCAGTTAAAGAGTTCAGAGTTGCTAGGCTGTGGTAATTACTACCAGGAAGTTTGAAATGTCTTTTCAAAGTACTTTGATTTTTGTTTGTATTTGTTCCACCATTATCACTAGGTATCTTCAAGTAGCCTATACTGTAGGAACAATCCCTATAGATCCTATAATAAATAAAAAGACAATGACAAAAAGCATTTTAGTCAACTATATGCATGACCGACATCCAATAGACCAATCAAGGCCAAGCAGCCACATTACCTCGTGCCTCGAGCGATCATGTTTTGCATACTTCGTATTTCCTGGGTCACTAAATCTTTCTGGTCGATAAACCCCGAATGGCAAGAATTATCTTATTTATGGATATACAGGCAATCAATCAATTCTGACGCTATATATGTTTGTCATTATGCTTCGAAGGCTTTTTCCTGCATCCCGTTGATTGCATGACCCAATAGAACAGTTTTGAAAAACTGGTTTATTTGCAATCCTTATTCTATTAGCAATTCAAAAACAAATATGATATATATGAACATTGTTTACGAATTCCTTATGGTCCACGGACGCAGTTTCGCCAAACAACAACAACAACAACAACAACAACAAAACAAAACAAAACAATAACAAAACAATATTTCAAAAGTTCGTACAAAATGATCAAATCACCATCAAGTATTGTGACCATAGTCTTGTTCTTGTCATTCAATTCCAATTATATTTGTGAGGCAGAGAGATATATAGACATTACTGAAAAAAATAATGGAAAACCTAACTACTATTAAAAGCATAAAATTAGCAACATATTTTATATTGAATGTATGAAATGTAACCAACGTAAGTGTTTTTTATTCGATGGATCTAAAACTGAGATTAAATCTAAAATCTAACGTGAAATATTTACAATACAATAATCACTTGAAAATATCATATTATCTCATCATGCTGGAACTCAGTAAGCTAGTCGTTTGATAAAAACATTCCTTGTCCTTGAGCACAATACGTAACAGTTTCAACTGTAGTATATGTTACATGGCGTATTATCCGTAATATCCTTTCAATGCATATGTGCCCGTTTACCTCGTACTAGCCGTAAATGCTGTAATCTAAACAGGTGAAAATACATTGAAAAAATGTCGTCATTTGCAATATATCAATTTTGCAGATTCACAATCTTTATGCTTGTTACAAAACATCTACAAAATGATCAAAATATAGATGAGTTGACATAGGACGTCATGCCCGGTAGTTTGCGCGGTCATATCCATTGTTCCTTGCCCCGCACTATGCGTGCGCAGAAGATTTTATTTAGGACACATGCTTTCAAAATTCACGCCAAATCAAGTAGGGCTATTGAAATGTGCAGCAATAATTTGTTGTTCCCTCATGCATATCTATGGACTAGCTCCTTACCCGTGTTTATAGACATTAGTGTCAACTCATCTATATCAACGAAACATAGGACTTACTAATCTTTGAACGTTCTGCAGTTTGGTTTCATCTTTTACTCCGTGAACCATAACTTGACTTCTGGAAGCTGAGTGAAGTTAAAGAAGTGTCATTTCAGTTCTTATAACATGGTCTTTGCAAGTGTTTAAAAATGTGAAATTGTCAAGAGGCCGCATTCACGTCTGGTTCCAAATTAACGGTCACATATGGAGAAAGGAAATTGAAATATGAAAGCCTGGAACTTCCAATTAAACATTTTTGCGCACTCAGGGTGAATGAATCTAAGAAGTAAATCTTTGTCATCTGGGAATGCTCCATCCTGTTATGACTCTTTTATAAAGTTATATTTGAAACGATATGTATTTCATCTACAGAGTGGACCAATAAAAGCGTTATTGAAGTTCAATGTCACGTAACTTAAAATTGGAGAATAATTCGAGAATATTTTTTATATATTCATAAAATATGGTGTCTTGTTCT
>JXSR01S033670.1:12648-23375 GCA_000969725.1 Ophiothrix spiculata
TTAAGTACATCAACATCCAACTTTCTCAATAATTTATTACTACATGTTTATCCTGGATGTGATTGATGTAAGCACTCTACAAGTCTGGCGAATGGTCTGAATAGTCGTTGTATTCCTTCACATTTGAAATGCAAATACAAATCTACATGACCCAGATCACACTGGATAACCGTTTATCTGCTTGGTGCAGATGAGTTCGTGGGGTAATGTAATTATGTCAACATTTGATTTTTTTCGCTTCGTTTGGCATGGTACATATCATCACCATCATCATCATCATCATCATCATGTCAATTTATTCCAATACATGCAGGTTCCTGAAAAATGCACCGGATTCGAATACCGTACTCATGTATTATGAGGTTTGTAGGAGCAGTTATTTTTACAATAGTACTAATGTTCGCATAATACGGTATAAAGGTCTAGATAAGGTATATCTAGATAGGTTATAGTTTTTGGATTTAATTTTTTAACGCGTACTCAGAGTCTTGAGCATAGAGCTGAACTCAATAACCTTGAAAATGTACGTTTGCGTTAGAGAAGACTACGTATTTGCTACAGACACGTGTTCACGAATTAAATCCAACATCTAGTTACACCATCCTATTCCTTAATACTTTAATCAACACCGAATAGCAAAAATGTCCCCATGCACTTTCATCTGTGTGCCCGTTGCTTAACACAGCACAACTGCAACTTACGCAGTGCGTGGCAAACGCGTTGCGCGTACAATGGTATATTGGCGCGTGCGTGATCGTAAGTGGATTTTAAATTTGTTGATATTGCGAAGATCTTGACTCTATGTGAGGTTGGTAAGATGACACCAATTTCGTCTTGAATAAGAAAAAGGTAAGAATTATGTTTACAATTGGTTAGTCATCTGTAACCTTAGCTAGTCAGTTGTTCATTTTTAATTTACTGATACGATCACAAGCGAGAGGCTAGATGGCAGTTTTGGGAAGGCTTTCGGAAGGTATGCAAATTAATTGAATGAGGTCAGGTTTAATTTTAACAAAACAGTTCGTTTTTTAAGTTTGTTTCAAAACTATCCTATGATGAAAACACGACAACAAAGGACCAAACAATTCTTCATGCACTTTTAATGGGTTCTCGACATTTTTTTTTTGCATCAAAGGTTCAGATTTGAGGGTTTTAGCTAAACACAGCACAACCGCATTAGACGCAGTTCATATATGTAACTCGCACATCGGAATCCATCATGCGCGCGTGGAGGGATTAGCTTTGCTCGCGGATGAAAAAAAAGCCCAATGTTTCCCGTTTATTTAATGATGATCAAAGTATAGACAAGCAGTGTTTCAATTGACAGTGTTTTGCACCCAATATATATTTTTCCTTTGAATTTCCAAACATGTCGATCATTCACGTTTCAGTTAAAACATAGCTATTTAGCCCGCGTTCTCTGAGTCTTACTTTGTAACAGTCATCCTGGGACGCACTGTAAAAAAATCCAGGAAAATTACAGAATCAATGGGGACACATTTTATTTTTATTATGTATGAATCTATGTTATAAAGGTTTGTTTATGTCAATAACCCATTAATATGGAAAAACTGATTTTTTTTTAATTAAATCAAATAATATATATATCTTTTTACCTTGTTTACAAAAAAGATTTCCCTATATTCTGTAAATCACAGAAATCAGTAAAATATGTATTTTTTTAATACCAAGGCAAGAATTGTTCTTATTTAGTAAATAATTAGATTGCATGTTAAAGTAAATAACAGAAATATTATATGTGATGACTCACCCCAAAAAGGGGGACTTTGCAACAGAACACTTTTCAAGAAACAGGTGCAAATAGGCAGCAAAAAAAAAAGAAAATAATAAGAATTGCCAGCAGATTTTCTGTTTGTAAAATTTGATCGCCTTGGTCAATTTTAACCAGTAAGGTGTCATTTTAGAGCTTAGAAAATGCTGCAACAATTGAAATAAAAAAAATCCAAATTGACATCATCTGCAAAGTCCCCCCTTTTGGGGGTGAACCATCACATATTTCTAAAAGTTAGAAAACATGTATGAGAAGAAATGGTTACTTGGACTGGTCTGCTATACAAAGTGTCCCTTCTTTAAAAGGAATAGAATAATTTGTAATTGTAAAGGTAAACATATAATATTCTTATCAAAGATTCTTATAAAAATATACGGTAGGTTAAGAAAGATGGAATTGGGCTAAAGATGCAATATACACTAACATAAATTTTAGGATTAGAGTTTTCCACTACTTGTGAGAGTGTTTTGTTTTTATTGCTAAGAAATACAAAAGAGAGTCAGTCATATATTTTAACATGCAAACAGATACCCATGTCGCAGTTCTTCAATATTCGTTATTAAATGTCAACAGCTTGCATAAGCTACCATGTCCTGAAGTCATCATTCTTGTTCATCTCATACTTGTTTTTAAATTGTCCTACACTCTTAGAAGGCCGGGATCAATATACGAGTAGTTTTCCGGATCATTTTATTTTGATCCTTTAAGGGTCACTTTTGATCCAACGTGGATCGTTTTGATCCTTTTTCATATCAATATATACAAATGGATCAAATTCACCAGGATCATTTTTGATCCGGTTTTAGGATCATTTTATTTTGATCCTTTTTGATTACAATAGCAAAGTTTCGATCCGTATTTCTGGATAACTTTGATAGGGAAAGGATGAGCTCATATTTGATACCGCGTTTGGATGTAATGTGATCTTTTGTTTCATATTTGAGTACACCCCATATCCACTACATGTATACAATGGTATAAATACGATGATTTCACCACACTTGACAGCTGCCTGTCCCGTGGCCGAGTGGTTAGAGCGTTGGTCTCGTAATTACATGGTGTACGTGCGGCGTGGGTTCAAACCCTGCTAGGGTCACTTCAGTGAGATGTTTTTAGGCAGATCTTTTTTATAAGAAATATTTGATCCTTTTTTCGGATCAAGAATTGGGATCCTTATTTTTGGATCACTTTGATCCTTAAAGGGTAAGCTCATATTTGATACCTAAAAAGGATCAATTTTGATCCTTTTTGATTACAATATCAAAGTTTTGATCCGTATTTCTGGATTACTTTGATACGGAAAGGATGAGCTCATATTTGACACCGCGTTTGGATCTAACGTGATCTTTTGTCTCATATTTGAGTACACCCCATATCCGCTACATAGCCGGGAATGTATACAATGGAGTAAATACGATGATTTCACCACACTTGACAGCTGCCTGTCCCGTGGCCGAGTGATTAGAGCGATGGTCTTGTAATTACATGGTGTACGTGCGGTGTGGGTTCAAACCCTGCTAGAGTCACTTCAGTGAGATATTTTTAGGCAGATCTTTTTTATAAGAAATATTTGATCCTTTTTTCGGATCAAGAATTGGGATCCTTATTTTCGGATTACTTTGATCATTAAAGGGTAAGCTCATATTTGATACCTAAAATGGATCAAAATTGATCCTTTTTGCCTAATATTTGATCCTGGCTTTCTAAGAGTGTACGTTAGAAGGGTTAAATGTAGTCTTGATGTATGAGACACTCTCTATGTTTGATAAAATACCGAGCAATGAATGTGCCTCCAATTTCTTAACATACACACATTAAAACACGCATTGCCAAGGTTGAATGATGTGCGCTAATCTAATTAGGCAATGTCGTAGTCAGATGTTTTTTTAACTTAAATAGAGGAATTACGCAGGATGTTTTTCGCAACATTTTAAAACGATCAATAGAAGGTTCCTTTAAAATAAATCATTTAACACCTTTTTACATTCGCTCTCAGTAAAAACATATCTGCAGGTACTGAATAAGCCAATTATAAGCTGCCCGTATCAAGCGCCTTACCGTTTGAGCTAATTTGCCTAAAAGACCTTCATCATAGTGGATTTATTATGAACAGGATGCATTGCAATCTGATTATGATATGTCATACATCCGGGTAATATGGGCGTAGAAACAAAATCACCAAAGTGAGAATTTCATATCTTACCCGTAACGACTTCACGGAAATGCAAACACGCAATAAGCTATGTACTTTGAGTGTGTAATTACAAACGAGTCTTTCAAAAACAAAGACGTCTTCGCTGATTGATGGTTTCTCCAGGACATCAAGTAGCCAATGTAACCAAGAAAACGTGTGTCTATACATGGTAGATGGTTGTTCTTCTCTTTTGACCTATTCCGTTTAATCAAAAGCAAAACTTCCTTCTGATTAAATATCATAAAAATGCAATAAGTACTCCTTGTCTGATTTGTGTTTTAGACGATATATAACAATTTAACCCTTGTCAACCCCGGGGGGAGGTGTTGCAACCCATACACCCCTAGTTGTTTTTTTCGGTGTATACAAACGCACAGATATTTAAGTATTTTCTTGTCCATTCTTTAAGAAATTTTGTTGAAAAAATCGGGTGTACTACTTATTAAGGTGGGTGAGTAGGCCGTAGAGGAGGATAATGAGGCACCGTGAATTTTTAGTCTCCGTTTTGAAAAAAAAATGTATGCATGCTATGTGAAGCTTAAACTTACGGAACATATTAGAATTATCATTCTTCTTAGGTATTAGCAAAACGCCAATGAAAATTCATATTTAGAATATTATCAGCAACATTTTTATTTGGGGCCATTTTAACGAAAATCGTGATTGTCTATCCTTATAGTATTTTATGGCGACATAACTACGTAACGCCCTGGCTGATTTTAATGATCTTCGTATTGTTGGATAGGAGAGGATCATACTTACTCCATGGTAGCAAAATCCAGTTCATAGACGTTTCAGTAAAAAAAAATAAGCAGGTTGCAAAAACCCTCCCTGGGTATACGTGTTACAAAAAGTGAGTTTTGGAAAATTCCTCTTTAATTTCCATTGAACAGGGCAGCGAACCGTGACTACCTGATCGTTAGCATTTGTAAATTTACAAAGTATAAAACAATCTAACTGGAGATTTTTAATTTGTTCAAAATCTAGCTTACTGCCTGTGGCAGCTACTAGACTAAGTGAGTTGTCTTAAAGCGTTCTCTAATTATTTTAGGTAACCTTCATTTTAGGATGTGAAGTTCTTCAAGGAGGTTATTATAAAAACTCAATTCCTCTCAGACAATTGGTCGTTTCCAAAACTATTGGGGCGCACATATCGGAGTGAATTGAATATAATGCAATAGATGAACTTGTGATTAAAGTAATATAACATAAACCAGTACAAATGGGAAGTAACTTTACCTTCAGCCTAGTTATTGTTACTTTTAATTTTGTCTGTTACGCTTTTCAGTTACTCTTTGAAATCAAACGTTTGTCTTCTTAAAATTAATTTCATTCATTAGATACTTTGCATATTTTTAATCAGATATTATGCCTTAAGTCTAATATATATGATGTAATCAATCTTGTATTAATTCTTAAAGAAAGGGATCGATTTCTTAAACCTTTCAAGTCTAAGGTAGACTAAACTGAACTACTATTCATGTATTCCTTCATATTTAATATGCATACGCATGCGCACAGTATGTAAATCCACATGACCCAGATCACCCCGGCTATCGGCTATGTATCGACAAAGCCAAAAATAGATAAGGATACAGACAAAATAGAAAACATATTCCAAATGATGATCCAAAAATACACAATATTATTTAGAATCTCAAGTTACAAGTTGTAGTCAAAAGTAAAAAACAGACTGCTCGTGTAACAAATACATACACACATATTAATAATACTTATATGCTTTATATTTATTTTATCATAATAATACCCATATGATGTATATTTTAAATGCGAATTATGTGGCAAGACATACTATAATGCAATAATTTTAATGATTTGACATTGACATTGAAAACGATTTTTTAAATTAATTTTTTCATTGAAATAGCAATGATATAACTATTCTTATATTTCAATTCAGCAATTTGTATTTTTAACGGAGCATAGACCAATTGCTTCAACTATTGGAAATTTATTTGTTCATGTTTTCTAATTATTCATGCTGAATTTTATGGCTGACAGATGTACTGTTTTGGGGTATGTCTTAACAGGTGGTTCCCGTAAATAATTTTACACACTAAGGTATACGAAATTGATCACAGCATCAAAAGGGTTGCACAGTCTGGGGTTGCACCAATTCGAAGGTAATTTAGGGACGATCTTTTGTATGGAGCTGTTACCTAAATTTTGAAAATCAGACCATACTCCGTTAAGTTCCAACATTCCACTTGGAAATTCATGTCATTCATTAGATACTTTGCATATTTTTAATCAGATATTTGTTTTCAGTCTGTATTAATCTTGTATTAATTCCTAAAGAAAGAAGTCGATTTCTTTAAATCTGTCAAGTCTAAGGTAGACTAACCTAAATTAGTATTCATGTATTCCTTCATATTTGATATGCATGCGCACAGTATGTAAATCGACATGACCAAGATCACCCCGGCTATCGGCTATGTATTGACATAGACAGAAATAAATAAGGATACAGACAAAACAGAAAACATCTACCAAATGATGATCAAAAAACACAATATTTATAATCTAAAAATAAGTTACAAGTGGTATTCTAAAGTTTAAAGCAGACTGCATATGTAACAAATACATTTCATTTCAACAGTTTTTATTCTTAACGGAGCATAGTCCGAATGCTTCAACTATTTGAAATTTACTTTTTCATGTTTTTCTAATTATTCATGCTGAATTTTATGGCTGACACATGTACTTATTTGGGGTATGTCTTAACAGGTGGTTCCCATAAATAATTTCACACACTAAGGTATACGAAATTGATCACAGCATCAAAAGGGTTGCACAGTCTGGGGTTGCACCAATTCGAAGGAAATTTAGGGATCTTTTGAACGGAGCTGTTGAAAATCAGACCATACTATCTTAAGTTCTCCAGCTTCTGTGAGCAAAATTCAACCTGGAAATCCTTGGGAAGGCATTTCTACATTTTGTATTTGGCTGAAAGAATTTTGCGCGACATTTAATCTGATTCTGTGGCTGCCAATTAGAAAATATAAAAAGGCTGCAAGTTCTAATGAACAAATCTTGCTAGAATTATTCTCTCAGCAGATATTAGTCTATTCTAGGCTGAATGATCTCAAGTGGCAATGGCAAAAACTAGATATAACTTCAAATTATGTTATTTAAGTGTCTTATAGTGAAAGCTCCTAATTTCTTGTGTTCAAAATTGTCTTCACTTCAGAACTCATCGGCTCATTCTCCGATAAAGCGTGCAACTTTGCCATTTTCGTGTCGCTGACATATTTTTTTGTTTAAATTTGTTAAGCCTATTATATATGATTTTGGTTTTTTAGTTTGTAGACAAGAGTTACATTAGAGGTAAAAATTAGAACTAAATTAGAGGTTTGAAACATGTCGGGAAATGGCAAAAAGTATTAATCGAAAAATGCATTACCCTTGTTTTACCCATGTCGCCAGCCATTTTGCGTTCTATACAGTGCAGCCCCACTTTTTCACATGCATGCGGGTCACATACAATGTATACATTTTAACAGTCATGTTGCATTCTATACAGTGAAGTCCCACTCTTTTCACATGCATGCGGGTCACATACAATATATACATTTTAACAGTCCGAGTTAATTAAAACATAACGCTCTAAGTAAAACATATAAAACTTTTATTTATTACAATAGCTTTTTATCGCATGTCGCCAATAATGCCAACAGATCATTTTTCAAATGGTCAGACACTATAGAAATGAGGTAGATTGATGTTACCAAATGTGTTTAATCAGACTGACTTTGGTGTTATATAATAAATTTGGAAAACAAAAATGTGCTTTTAAAATAACAATTTCCAAGCATATTAATGTCAACAATGCCATATGTGACGTTAGTGCCGCAACAGATACGTTATGTACATTGTATTACCCCACGTGAAAATACACTGCATTAAGGGAATACTATACATTATTAAATCTTGTAAAAAATTACTCATCGGGTGTAAAACGTAAGTTGGTAAGAATGCCCATTAACGTACAATTTAGAAAAGAATCAAACAGATACGTTATGACAGATACATATCTTAAAGAATAGGGAATGCAATGGTTAACAAAAATCATGTATTTAAAAAACAACAACCTTGCACTGTTTCTTCTTAGTAGTTAAAATGTTATATTTTTTTTCAGAACAAAGTTGCACGCTTTATCTGAGAATGACCTTTTTACGTTAGAGCAACAAACCTTTGGAAGAACTCTGTTGATTTTCAGTTTGATACTGACACTCTGTCAAAGTTGACTAATTTGTTCATTGGTCAATTCGAATTTTTGACCAAGGATATTTTATTTTGTTCCACTTTGCTCCTTACCTCACCATCATTTGTTGCCTATTTTATAATGTTATGACGTTCTTATATATTAGTTTTATATAATGTTATTTCGGGTTATTCTGAAACCTGACCTACTTTGATCTGACAAAGTCTTATCCGACACAGTTTTTATTTGATCACAAGGCTATGAAATCATTTTAAAATTTATGTTCACATGAATGTGGGGTTTTCAGTACCTATTGGTGCTATAACTAATTATTTATCTCGCATTTTCAATTTAATTATTCATGCTCTTCGTATTTACGCGCGAAAAAGTATTAGCTTTGTTATCAGGGCTCACTGCACCCGCGGGATATAGACTAAATCCTTCAGTTTCTGTCGTGACTCTTTTCTCTCTCGCGATCAATTGATTGAAGAGCATACGTTTTAGAAGACGGTAGGATTAATTTCCTTTCGCGCCACATGCAACCGATTGTTTTCACCATTATTATCCAGAATGAACATACGTGACAGAGCCTAAAATATTTTAGTGTTAAAAGTAAACTGCAATAAAATCAGGCAACCACGACATTTTATTCAAAAAGAATAATTAGGGCTATGTGTAGGTTCATAGAACTTTTTCCGAAATCAGGAGATCCTAAATTACGTTTGTGAAAAACTGTTTCAGAAAAAACTATGTCAGGTGTGTCAGTTTAATCGATCCAGATTTTCCGAATATCCCATTAATTTCTTGTAAATAATATGCAAATTGTGTTTTATAAATGTTAACATATACAAAAGTAATAAAACATTCGAGAACATCAGCGCTTTGTCACTGAAGAAGCCCTGCATAATGAAAGCTCCAGTAAATGAATGAACAATTGTTTTCGTATGAAGCAATTAATAAACTAGCAAAATGAATTCCAGGTGTTTTCAACTTAAAATAATTATAAACATTTATCTAAAACGAATGATCTTGAGATATACTAATCCTTCAACGTATCGTTAGATGAATCACGATATGTCATTATTAACAAATATAAGATTTAATCTTAGACCGGTAAAGCAGCAACTAGAATTTAATAGAGAGATACAATTCCGGATATTAAAGTACTTTGGTGAGTAAAAAATCACCTGTATCGCCTGAAACTAGAGAAGATTGCGATAAACGAAGTAAGTAAGACTTTAATGGTTGTACGGCTTCTTAAAGCCCCGGCTTATACCAGCTCTAGGTTTCATGATTTCAAGCCAATCTGTGGATCTGCAGAAACTATCTGATATAAAAGGAATTAAGATATTTCGAAAGAGCTGTGGTTGGCATTGATTTAGAATATGTTTTGTCAGCACGTACAGCATCGATATCTACATAATTACTAAGTAAAGTTTCCCAAGCAATATCACGCTAAGATGACTAGCGGCACCATTTTAACATTATTACACAATTTCTGCAGACTTCTGCAAGAGGCATGGAATAAATAGGGGATTTTTTTCAAATTACCGGCAATCCATCCAGGAGGCAATATACCAAAGGAGTGTTTAGTGGATGGTTGATAAATTATATAATAAGCAATTTACTTTTTCGATCTGGTTGAGATAATTTTTTTTTCCCTTGACGTGACCTGGCGGGTAATGTCGGAATCCGAAGCCCTTGTCCCAATAGTAATGCAACGAGCAAATAAAAGATAAAAAAAATAGTTGCCAAAAGATTAATTCATAGTATTTTTTTTTTCAAACGTAAAGTAATTACTCTTCAACATGTTTTTGTCCCATTTAATTTTACCACTACAGTCCAAAGTTATGACACATTTAAGAAAGCCCTTTAAATCTACTTTGTGAGATTAGACTTCCAGCAAAAGAAATGCAAAATTAAAATGAGGAGAATATGGCGGTATTCTGCAACCAAGTAGAGCAAAATCAACAAATCGTATCTAACCTATACCCAACATTAAGTGATATTTTAAATTAATATTTAACTGAAACAGGTCAAAAACTCATATTCCTTGAATCTGTACTTCTGGTGAAACAATCGGGTAGTTTAGGATACCATTTCTACCAAAACAACATTCTAATGAAAGATGGCAACCAAAAATACTGTTATATACAAGTCTTTAACAGGAACCACGAAAAAAAAAAACCCGAAGACAAAGGAGTTTAAGAACTCAAGTAAGTTAGTGATTCATTCATCTGGCCCGTCAAGGGGACTCAACAGGTTGACCCAAACAGACGCAACCACCTGCTTAATACCCACAGATCATCAACAAATTGGACCCTTATGTCATGAAATTGATTCAAGGGATGCTTCTCCTAAGCATGTGATGATTTTAGCAATTTTCATTCAACGTGGGCCCCATTACGTCACCAGAGGAGAATCATTACAGATTTACAAATCGGACCATCAAGATTTTTCGGGTCTTTACAAAATGTGCAATAACTTTTGATTCAGAAATCCAAATTAAACAAAAC
>JXSR01S033671.1:5367-21779 GCA_000969725.1 Ophiothrix spiculata
CAAGAAAGTCGTATCTGCACGTAGATATGACTTTCTGTGTAAGTGATATATCACCCATGTAATCAAGAAAGTCGTATCTGCACGTATAGTAGATACGACTTTCTTGGTTTCATTTAAAAATTAAGATTGCAGATGCTCCATAAATTTTGTTTTCTAAATAACGTTTTAAATAATAAATTACATAGCAAAATTAATATAATTATGAGAATACTGATGATGAAATACTAGAAATTTTTCACGATATCAAACAATATCTATGTCAGTGAGAAACAAAACTGTTTCTCCTGTAAAATGACCAAAATGTAGATACGACTTTTTGCGTTAACATGACAAAATGTTCATTGAACAAAATCATCATTAATGTTCTTCTTGTGCAAAATGGTATTTTTGACGGCCATTTTGGATCTCAGTATAGGCTTTATATCGGATTTGATACAAGCTAACAATACAATTAGGGGGCAAATGATCATGTAGTAACCCTAACTGTTATTTCTTGTTGATTATTTTTGATACCAGACATCTGTCTGTTTGGTTGATTTTAATGAAAATCGGCTATTTTGGCTATTTTTCCGTAATGCCGACTATAATTTGCACACTATTACGTCACTGAAGCACGTGATCACTCTTTAATTGTTTTAATTGTTTTCTTCGCCCATCAAAACATAGGTATAGACACCACATTTATAATTTTTTATATAGTATTAGTTGAGATATGATTAAAGAATATGTTTCCATAATGGCGGCACTAATTTGCATCAAAATGATACTTTGGACACTTTTAGAATTTGTTAACATCGCTAATCGTACTCTACGCAAAATCTTCAGCAAAATGTTGCTATCAAATTCCCAAAATAATGGAACTTTACCAGGTTGCCTGTAAGTATTAAAGGAATGACAATTTTAAAATTTAAGCTTAGAAAAAAAGACTATATAAAATTTCAACAACTCTTATTTTCACCCCAACTTTAGAAGGCTACCCCACTTTAAAGTGGCAATCCATTTTTTCCATCAAAATGAAAAAAGGACAGATGTAAAAGCCTGTTGAAATTTTAGATGTAGACTTCAGCTATTTCAAATATAACACCCTAGACTATATTTTTGGCACAACTATTAAGAAATTAGTGCTCTTTGTTGTATCGTACATTTCATACTTGTGGACATATTGGACAAATAATATTTAACTTCTCGCTTTGTCGACGATTCGGAACGAACTTTTACGAGAACTATCCTTTTTTTGTAAATTTGATTGCAAATTGCTTCCGATTTTTAATAAGGAAAAATACGTATTTTAGTTGACTGCTTTTATAGATATCAATTTTATTGATTTTCAAATGCCATTTATATAATTAAACTTCTCGTTGCCTTGGTAACTTGAAATATTAAGATTTATAATAATCTTTTATAGGTATTTAAGATATAAACCACACGTCTCTCATCAAAATTGTTTTACCAGCAATGACAGGATCAGTGACACTTCGTAATAAGTAGGTCAATATCGAGTATATAGATTAATGTACTGTACGGATTCCTAGTTACACTATCATAGATAACTAAGACAATGATACTTATTAAGCTTCTAGTAGTTTTCACTTCAGGTAAGAGTATACTTTGGTAAAATAGCTAGGTTGCGCAAACTGTCGTTCCGTCAAACCGAACGTAAATACTTTTGTTATTCATGAATTACCCATGCGAACATTCATGAATAACAACAGATTATGAGGCTGTTTTCCGTTCGGTTTGACCGAACGAAAGTTTGCGCAACCCAGCTAATATCAACAGCGTCCGACCGATGTCTTGTAATCGACAGGAAACATCGGTTGATCGGTGATTGGTTGCGGTGCCCGCTTGGTAATCGCCGGCCGTCGCGGCAGTTGGTATGTGACTATAGCATAAGACATCGTTAACAAGCGCAAAGTTCAAGTTAATCCCTAGTTAAACTCTTTGCGACATGCATTTGGCACCTCAAAAACCACCTATTCTACGTACGCACGGACACATTGCGATCGTTGACCAATGGTGGTATAACACGAGACGTAAACACATTGTAAACACCGCCTCAAGATTATGTGAACAATGTATTGATGTTTGGACAGATTGACAAGCTATCAAAAACGCTGTGTCTCAGATAATGTTTGGTTGCCATGATAATTTTGTTCATAAAGAAACCATTTTAGAATCACCTTAATTTTATAATAATGCATATGCAGAGTGTTATGTTTTAATCTGATAGTATGATTGCATAAATACATTTTTTGTTAACGTGAAGTATTTTCTGCAACTGAAACAAAACAAAACAAAAGCAACCAACCAACCAACCATCCATCAAACCAACCAACCAACCAACCAAACAAACAAACATCCCAACGAACGAACGAACGAACGAACGAACAAACAAACAAACAATCACACAAACAAACAATATTTCTGATAAAACAGCGATGATTTTTACACATTTTAAATGTCGACCCTACGCCCCGTAATTGCTGATCACATAGCAAACTTCTCATGATTTTAAATTATGTGTAACGTTGCTAGTTACGTGTTTGAACATGTCCAAATTCTCAATATAGTTTGTACAATTCAAAATGCTAAAATGGCCGTTGCTCTTCAATATTCTCACGAATGATACTCCCTTAACGATATAGTTTTTGTAATTAGTTATTTTTAGTATTAGTTTTTAATACTAAAGAGTATCACCCTCTCAATAAGGATAAGAGTATGACTTCGGCTGTGCGTGTTTCGATGTTTTTTAATAACCAATTAATATGATACCTATAGACAAAATGGCCGAAACGAGCTTATTTGTGTATATAGAGACCATATCTATAATTGACATACTCCCGCCGTTGATGGGGTAAATCCACAGTATCGGGCGGGGAATTGGAATTCAGAACGAGGCCAAGTATGATAAATACCCTACTTTATCTCGCTCTGAGTTCCGTTCTCCGTCCAATTCTGTGGATTTACCCCATCAATGGCGGGAGTACTCTCTAAATGTAAAAAGAGTGAAAAAACGAGTGAATTGAAAAGAGTGAAAAACACTCAAAAACAACTGAATGCGCAAGTCAATCCACTCAAAAAGAGAGAAATGACTGAACTTTCACTCCAAAAAGAGTGAAAATAGAGTGAGAGTGAACACCACTGGAAAATGTATTGTCCTCCATTTAACTCTTTAAAGAGTGGACATTCACTCGCTGGGAGTGACGTCACTCCTTTTCGAGTGAATATTCCACAATTTTACTCGTTCTACTAAATATTCACTCGAAAAGGAGCGACGTTCACTCTCAGCGAGTGAATGTCCACTCTTTAAAGAGTTAAACGGAGGACAATACATTTTCGAGTGGCGTTCACTCTCACTCTATTTTCGCTCTTTTTGGAGTGAAAGTTCAGTCATTTCTCTCTTTTTCGAGTTGATTGACTGGCGCATGAAGCTGTTTTCGAGTGTTTTTCACTCTTTTTCGAGTAAATTGGCATTCACTCGTTTTTTCACTCTTTTTACATTTAGAGAGTATGTCAATTATAGATATGGTCTATACGCTCATGTACTAACAGAAAACAAAGCAATATATTACAAGAGAGATATGTACAACCCTTGTTACAGTACATTCGCAACTTATTTTATTCAAGTCTATTTGTTTTTTTCCTAACAGTACGTGCTGCTGCAACACGTTGGTGTTTTCTCAAGGAGAGACTAGACCCAGATAGTAACATGCTTCCACGATGGTCGCTTCTACGACACGAAGTTTGCTTTTGTGATAAAATATTGGCAGTAGATTGTAAAGGGGAGAAATACTTTTATTCCAAATCTGCATCAGATCTCTGGTTTGTTGACAATACTACAGAGCTTACAGCGGAACACAATTGGAATACAGTTTCACTAGACGTGCTATTGGCAAGGTCTGATTATTGCTGTAAGTGCTTGTTATATAAACTTATAGACCATATCTATATATAATTGACATACTCCCGCCGTTGATGGGGTAAGCCCACAGAATCAGACGGGGAACGGAACTCAGAGAGTGAGATCAAGTAGTGTATTTATCATACTTGATCTCGCTCTGAGTTCCGATTCCCCGCCCGATTCTCTTTTGCAGGCATCCTTTTCTTTTTAAGGACCCCATTGGAAATAAGTTGACATATTTAGTCAACTTTATGGGCCATCCTGGCATATCGATTTGGCTGTCTAATTTAGAGTGTTATTTGCTATTTATGTGTTTATATTTGTATATTGCTATCGATTTATGATATTGTGTCTATTTTTGTGATTGTGTTTATCGATTTGCTAAATAAAAAAACAAACAAACAAATTCTGTGGATTTACCCCATCAACGGCGGGAGTATGTCAATTATAGATATGGTCTATAGATTGATACTTAGTATAAAAGGGTTATGGAGACGTGCCGCAAATTCGGGTAGCAAAATCAGGCTCTCTGGTATTTCAATCGGTCCTTTTTCTTCGCAAAATGTGGCATTTTGATGGGTTCATTATTCAAAATTTTCTAAATTGGCGCAAATTTTGACATTTCTTCTCAAAACGCAAAATAATAAAATGTCTCTATTTTCATTGGTTCAAACAACAGTGATCAGCCGATATTGCTTATTAAGACTCGGTTTACGTTGGTTTGAGTTCCGTTATGTTGTTTTTCGCAAATATCGTGCCTCAGCCTACAATCGTTGCTCTATCAGCATTAGTTTCACCCCAGTTTCACCTTCTTATCATCTCCTTTGTTGCTTATATTTAAGATTTGAACGAGTGCGAATCAAACCCTTGTTTAAATAAAGCAGAGTGCTTGGATAAAGCTGGAGGATACATTTAGGTATTCAAACATGCTACAGAGTTGTTCATTGCTAATCAACAACGATGCATCCATGCGTCTGCGCATTTTTATCGCGCGAGGGTGGCTTTAGCCACCCGAGTGTGATAAACATACGCCGACGCATCGGATGCAGAGTTGTTGATTAGCGATGGACAACTCTGTAGCATGTTTGAATACCTTTCAACAACGAAAATCTTCCTGAAAACGTATAATTAAATTCCAAATGGTTTCAATTTAACATATACTCATCTCAATAAAAATACTTTGAAGAATCTGAAACAAAATGCTAGTTTTTAAATGATTATTGCTTTGTCGTTTTCAACTGCTCCCAAGCGCCAGTCCTTGCACGTACTCAAGTTCCCGGCGGCGCGATGAGCAGTGCGCCGATTTATGTGCACTGCGTAAACGCACCTCCGTGTACGCTGTGCCGTGCGTGACGCGCTTATTTGAATATCAACTGTGGATTCATCACAAATCAACAACGGTACGCTCCTGTATAAGGAGATACAGTGAGTTGTTGAATTGTCAGTGTAAAATAGGATTTCAGGGAATCCATTGTGAGGAAGGTATGTATATATTTCTTTTCCGTGTATATATGTTACTCATATTAAAGCAACAAGCTATAGGCTGCCTCGTTTCTTATTCCCTGAAAAATGTACCACAATGATCTTCCGAATGTGGCAAATCAGGAATAAGGTACTAAAATTAATAATATAAAATGAATGTGATTTTTAGTGCGCAATGTTTCCATGATTTTTGAAATTTCACATGTCCTCGGTACAATTTTCAGGTGTTCGCCGACCATTGCAGCTCCACTCCACACCAAGCATCATCTTAGGTTCTGCGGTAACCTCTAGGGGTACTGAACTTTGATCAACCCGCAAATGTATCGCCGGTCGGATCACCTCCCTGAGTTTCTAATGGGTTGGCATGGGACTATTAACAGTTAGTGCCCTTTCCAAAGGAATTTCAAGCACGCTCATCTTTTGACACAACTTGGGCTCGATCTTGAGCTTTTCAAAAATAAGTACAGCAACGGATGGCTCGGTGATGAATTCAAGACGTATCACCCACGATGCATTGCGAGAGCATTTCAAAAGGTTCTTAAAAAGCCTCGGTGATGGAATCAAGATGCATTTGCAAAGAGATTGAGGAAATGACATTATTTGCCTTTTCCTGAAATACATAAAGAGCAGTGGCGTAGCCAGACTTTTTGGTCGGGGGGAATACATTTCGTCCCGATTTCTTCCCGATTTCCCCCGGCGTTTGCACATTTCTTTCAATTTTTTCCCGGCAACAAATCCATTTTCGTACACCAAAATAAATTCTAGTCGATTTTAAAAACTGACAAGAAAAAAAAAAAAAAGAAAAAAAAAAAAAAAAAAAAAAAAAAAAAGGTTTTAAGCATTTCTGCACTACACCTCTTGACACAATTTTCAGCTTTTCCCCGTGTTTCCTGTCTACCAGCTGCTCTCTCATTTTTCTGTGTCCTTCCCGATTTTTCCCGCTAGCTGTCCCAATTTGCCGCTCTATTTTTTGTCAGGGGGGGCAGTCTGCCTTCCCCCCTTTCCCCGTGCTGGCTACGCCATTGACAAAGAGAGAATTTTGTCAATCAGGTGATACTTAAGAGTGTATACCATCATGTTTTTCTCTAGTAATTTGACTAGAATGAAAATGCTAAACCCTCTTGGATGTCATCTGAGGGGCAAATTATTTCTATGTGTTTATTTTCCTCACATGTGTAATGTCACATTATTTTATCCTTTACAGACATCGAAGCTCCTGTAATTGTCTGCCCTAAACACCAGAATAAGACTACTGATCCAAATATGTCATATACTACCGTATTTTTTGAAACAAATGCAACGGACGACGTACATCATAGTCTTTCAGTGTCTTGTACAGTGGATTCTGGGAGTCATTTTGAAATAGGAGAAACTAGTGTTACTTGTAGAGCAATCGATGGAGCAGGAAATACTGAGACCTGTCAGTTTTCAGTAAAAGTTACAGGTAACAGATTGTATTTTAAAATTGCATGTGACTCAGTACTGATAGTTATACTTTGTAGCAGTTTGTCTTATCATGATAAGGAATTTTCTTATTACTATGTATCGACTTACAGATGATGAAACCCTGTGATTGTTTGTAGCGGTTTGTCTTAGGCTTGGCGTCCAAAGAAATTCGCTCGCCCGAGTGACATTCGCTCGCCCTACCAAGCAAACTTCGCTCCAACTTGAGGCGACATTCGCTTAACAAATTTCACGACATTCACTACACTTCAGATTGAATTGGAGTAAAGTTCGCTCCGAATATTCTTGTGTTTGTTTATTCAATAATCATACCACTTCACCATGCGCGAGTGACATTCGCTTTCACCGATTGAAATGATGTTTGCTTAATGAGAGTGACATTCGCTCTCCGTTTTAGCGGATAAGTCAGAGCGAATATCAAGAGCAAATGTCACTCCACTGAACGAATGTCTTTGGACGCCAAGCCTTATCATGATAAGGCATTTTCCTATTACTATGTATCGACTTACAGATGATGAAAACCCTGTGATTGTTTGTCCTGACAACCAAGACAAGAACACAGACACAGGCAAGGCGTACGCAACAATCCTGTATGACGCAAATGCAACAGACAACACACAACAAAGTCCGGCAGTGTCTGGTACAAAAGAGTCAGGGAGTCACTTCAAGATCGGAGAAACCAACGTAACTTGTACAGCATTAGATCACAGTGATTAGATGTAGCCGGGAACCTTGCCACTTGCCAATTCTCAGTGAATGTTACAGGTAACAAATTTACACGATTTCTTTTGTGTGTTGGGGTGAGGGTGTGTGGGGAGCGTGTGCTTGAATGTCACAGGTATAAATCATCGACAGTAATTGCTTGAGATATGGTATTTGGCATAATATTGTGAGCGTCAATGTACTAGGACTGGTTATACTGCAACGGACACCGTCACACAATTTCACACATTCAATTATCGTAGCAGAGTGCACAGCACTGCTATTGCATATGGCTATATGTGTACCGCCGCGGCAAAAGGGTCCAGTTGTCGGCTCGTACATGTTGCTCCTTGTAGCATATCTAATATATGGTATTTGTATACATCAGATATGCTACAATGAGCAACATGTAGGAGTCGACAACTGGACCCTTTTGCCGCGGCGGTACACATATATTTTGTCGGAATGCAATACGTTTTACTGACCTTCAGTCTGAAGGTTTCAGTTTGGTTTATATAACTCATACAGAGATTCTAGTCATTTGATTGGTTGAAGGATGTTCATC
This sequence comes from Ophiothrix spiculata, assembly GCA_000969725.1. NCBI lineage: Eukaryota > Metazoa > Echinodermata > Ophiuroidea > Amphilepidida > Ophiotrichidae > Ophiothrix > Ophiothrix spiculata. The sequence continues at coordinate 13,482 of JXSR01S033671.1, forward strand.
ATTTTTTCCATTTTCAACTCTTTGACGAGAGTGCATTTTTTTATTTTCCATTGCACTCGACCCGTGCAATGGAAAATAAAAAAGCACTCTGTTTTGAATTTTGCTGATGTTTACCATTTTTTGGCCTTAGAAATGCATAAAATGGCAAGAATCTTTGTATGAGTTATATAAAACAAATAATGAATGTTTCAATTCGTGCAATGGAAATAATATTCTCATTCGATGAAAGATGAAAGGTTCCATCTCATGAGAATATTCTTCCCATTGCACTCATAACATTCATTATTTGTATACTGTTGGCGTTGAAAAGATGTACCATTGACTTGTAGTTACAATATTTCGCTGCGAAACATTCTCATGCTTAATGAAAACGACATAAAGATAAATATTTATGGTTACATGCTACGAATGTGCAGGATTTTAGGACTACAAAAGCAAACTGGCGGTTGTCTGCCGGTTCTTGTTGGTTCAACCAGAACAAACAATTGCCAACTCCCCAAACCGACCAAAACCGTCAGACAACCACAGGTAAAATTTTTTAAGTGACCCCTTATCATTGCTTATTATATACAAAAACATTATTATTCAGTGAGATAGCGTATCATGCAATTCTGTTCTCTGCATAAAGAATGTTTTTGAAATGGCCTCGAGCTCCCGGATGCATAGATTGAGATAAAATATTATCCTCATAATCATGTACATGCTCCAAAGGTACTTTACCTTTGGAGTAGGCTGCGGTAGTTTACCTGCAGCCGTCTACATATCCCTGCCTCGGCAGTAGTTTGTATTTTCATTACTGTATTATAAGTGTTTAACCATTTATCATGCTTATGCGCTTAGAGATGTCATTGTGTGATATCTACTCAAATAAAAAAAATGTCGATTTTATATTTTACGTTATTTTTGATCATCGCCCTCTTTAGATGACGCTGTTTTATCATGATTCATTTCTAGACACCGAAGCTCCCGTTATCCTGTGCCCTAACAGCAGACACAAGGACAACAAGCCAGGAAAGGCGCACGCAGCTGTTTTCTTTATTTTAAACGCAGAGGATAACGCACACCAGCAGCCATACGTGTCCTGTACAAAAGAGTCCGGGAGTGTCTTTTATATCGGAGAAGAAGTCACCGTGCGACTTGTCAATTTTCTGTCAACATCAAAGGTAATATATTTAAAGAAATGTCATAGATAGATTAACAGATAATAGGCACACTAATATGCTCTGCAATTATTAATATCCTCTACATGTATATATGTGACCTTCCAGCCCGTATGAGCAGTAAATGCCAGAAACTTCATTTTGCGCTACAGGTGAAAATACATGTCAAGGTCATAATTTGCCGAAATTGATTTTTGAAAGATTCACAATCCTAGTTCTTACTATAAAATACCAGCAAAGTTTCATTTCAAGAAAATAATGGGAAATGTGAAATAAATTGCCTTATTCTTAAGACGATCAACAGAAAAAATAGGGCTTACTAATCTTTGAATGCGTTTATCTCAGTTATACGTTTTACTCCCTGACAACCTTTGACGGACCATAACCTGACTTCTGGAAATCGTGTGAAGTTCATCGAGGTGTCATTTTAATCCTCAAAGCATAGCATTGTCTTTGCAAATAATTAAAAAAGGGAAAATTACATGAGCTGGCATTTACTGCTGCTTTGGGCTGGACGGTCACATATTATGCTGTATGGTTTCAGTTAAAATATCATTAACTTAGCAATCACGTTTAGCTCTTTTCTATTCATTAAATATCTATATAGGTCTGGGCAGCGAAGTAAGACGAGAGGGAAAATTAGATAATAAAATAAGATGGTCTGATGGTCAGATCGATCAATAAGCTTCTATCGTTTTTTGTCCTAACCTTTTAGCGTAGTCTTATCACCAGAGGCAGTGTTTTACAATAAATTATTATATAGATATTATTTATATGATAAGTATTTTCAAAAAAAAATATTTTTCATTTTTATTTTTATTTCAATGATCATACCATTATCAGATATAATGTATGTTGATACGAGATGGCTTGTCACTCGCCTTTCATAAGGCTCGATGATGTCTCGCTCAGACCAAGATACATATCTGATAATGGTTTCTTTCACCCTTCATCTAGCATGTCTAGTGCGTACTATATATTTTTTAAAACATGTATTAAAGGTAGTTTATAGATACACTATATTCTTATCTATACACTATACTTTTATCTTTCTAAACAACGGTATTTGTGGTACAGTTAACTAAATTGACCGTCCGAAACAAAATCGTCAAAATAATGTTAAGCTGAAAAGGTCCGACCTCAGTGTTACAATAAAAATATAATACACATGCTTTATATTCAAATATGGGTTGAATGAACTAATTTTTATATTGTATTTAATGGTAGCCATGCTGGTTTCATTTTTGTATTGACCTGTAGTGAATCACAAAACAAAACGAACTATATAACACTTCATAGTATGTTAGCACAATGTCCGATTTATGCTTTGTGGTCACAATACTTTAAGTTGATAAGTTGACCATTTTATAAGAATATTTAACTTCTGTTATTTTTATTAACTGCCTCCTAAGACAATTGAATGTTGATAACTTTGGTTTTAGAAATGCCAGTATGCCACATGCGAATTCGTACAGACGTCGTAAATGCGACCATAGCTTTACATGTAAGTTTGATGTCCTGGTACATGTTGCACGGCGGTATTCAACAGTTACAGATGATTCAGTAGTGTTTTCTCTATAACGTAAAAGGACATCAACAAGTAAAGCAACAAACCGTTGTTTTTAACTACGTAAACATATTTTTTTTCTTTTAAGACGTGGAGCCTCCAAGTGTCATTTGTCCTAAAAATATCATCGTGTATGCTGCCTCAGACCAAAGTGAAGTGGTAGTGTTTGATGTACTTGCTACCGACAACTCTGGTAACAATGCTACAATATTGGGTGTTCTACCGTTACTTGCGAAGCTTACGATATGACCGGCAATATGGCGATGTGTAGCTTCTTTGTGAATGTCAAGGGTGAGAGTTAACACATTTTGTTCGTTTATCATGTAAAATGTATACTGTAAACGCCAATATTTTCGCGCTCAGTAATTTTCGCGTAAATCTAATTTTGAGCTATTTTGAAGCATTTCGCTTGCTTTTATTTTCGCGCTCGTGTTTTTTTTTTAACGTGACGTGCAGCGGTATATAAATACCACTTTTCGCGCTACATTTACTTTCGCGCTAGGTGAATTGAGCGCGAAAATTAATGTAGTGCGAAAAAACACTTATACAGTTCCATGATTAGAGTCATTCCTGGTCAATTGATTCTAAAGTAAAAATTGATTTGCTCAACTGAGAGAAATGATTGGTGGGATATTAACCACAAATCATCTGTCGATAATGTTTACTCAACCAAACTAATATAACAGAAAAGTCAGTTAGCGTAAGGTTTTACTTCTTTTACACAAGGGAGAGTAAATTTTTGTTATTTTCTAAATTTTGTATTTATGCAAATTAGACACTGTTCCACTTATAATTTTTTCTAGATTTTTAATGGTTCCGAGTCCCCACTAATGCCGTGGAAACTACGAAGGTCATTCAAAAAGTTCTACCTATTGTATCATAACTTTTTGTTTTATTATAGGTTATTAATTTTATTATTATTGAAGGTTGATAAGTCAAAATTGATATCGCAGCGAAAGCTGAATTAACACAATATTTACAAAGATAATGAAAAACAATAAGAATGCAAAGGCAAATAAACACAAAATGGACGGCAGTTGAAAAAAAATTAATACATTACATGAAAAAATTCACACAAATCCAATCACATCACTCCAAAGAAACGCACACTTGCACCGCAAAACGCGCCCACCACTCACAAAACACACCCTTACACATCCCTACATACCTACACTATCACACTCATCTATACCACTCAGAGCAATCATAGTCACACCCCTATCCTCACACACCCGAAACATTAAAACCCTTACCCCACACACACATCCCGCACACACCCCCACCCCCACACATCAAAATCATTAAACATCACTCCAATCAACCAAAACACATGTCCCTTACCTCCCCAACAAAACACACCACCCCAACGTCAAGATCACTACCATGCGAACAAACAAGATATCATACAAAAGCAGCAAGGAGGGACCAAAGGAACACAAATTGGGAGAGCAAAAAGCGTTTTGGTCATTCCAAAGTCTGATCATATATGGGATGGGCAGTGCCGGATTTACCTTTCCAAGGGCCCTGGGCCAGGCCTGAACTCAGGGCCCCCATACCAATGATTTTTAAGTGGCTGTGACTGTTAACGTCAAAAACATGTTAGATATTTGCACCCCCAACCCCGGTTTGGCGGGGGGGGGGGGGTAAAAAAATCCCACCCAATATTTATGTTTTTCTTCTCTTTTTTTTCCTTTTCCTTTTTTTTCTTTTTTTTCCCCTTTTTTTCTTCTTTTTCTGTTTTTGTTTTGCTCTCATGCTCAAGGGCCCCCCTTGACCTCGGCCCCTGGGCCCGGGCCAACCGGGCCCAATTATGAATCCGGTACTGGGGATGGCACTGTTGGCATAACGATTAGTGCGGCACCTTGGAGCAGAAAGGTGGTGACTATTTCTGAGGTTAACAGCAACTTTTTCAGCGCGTGCTTTTGGAAGCCAATCGCTAAATTGAGTTGAATTACGCAATTAAATCGCGAAGTCCAAGCATATGCGATCGCGGCGTATTTTGAGTTCTGGTAAATTACATGAAATCAGTGCGTCATCATAATCAATGTAATTGAAACCAACAATGATTTTACACTCTCTCTTCTGGATACGTTCCAGGTCAGTGTGCTGTTTTTCGGTAAGACCTGGGTGCCAAACAGGCACGGCGTACTTCAGAAGGGGGCGTAAAAAAACAGAATATACGGTGATCAGATCTTTGATGGAAAAAATCCACCATTTATGGGTGCCCACATTAAAATGAATGACCGAAACAAATCATTCAACTGATGTTTACAACCAGTCTAATAAGTCATAATTTAATCATCTGCGTGAGTTATTTGAACCGTTAACCACTCGCAATCTTTTTGGCAATGTTTCCAGTACCTTGGATGAAAAATGTTTTCATGATGCACAGAATATAGACCCTTACGTTCCATTTAATGACCTTGGATGACGTTAGGGGATAATTATTTTTTTAAACATGTAAACTTTTGTTCCCTATCAATTGACCCACCCATGAGGGACCTCATAAGTATATCGTTGGTGAAGATGTGTTAGCTTATTATTATTAATCAAGAGTTACATAAACTTAACTTCCCAGTCATATTGTTTAAAAGAATTTTGACCTTTTTTGATCCCTATTAATATGACCTCTGATGATTTTTAATCGATGCATCGGGTACAGTGGTACAGACCTTATTTTTCCTGATTTTAAATGAGTATAATATTATGTTACGAAGTACCAGTTTGATATTTTAAATATATATTAGCCAAGGGCAGCTCCTTATTAAAATTTCAAGTTCACAGGATTACTAAAAACTTAGATGGCGTTCACATGAAAGCTTGTTTTGTGTTGGTCGAAAGTAGGATATTGCTGATAAGGCCAAATATTAAGCCAATTAGTGGTGCGTTTATATATAGAATGTGTCAACTGAATGATTAAGTCCTTTAAACACACACTATTGATTTCATTAATGAGTGTCTGAATGGCGTTGTGAGCAATGCTTCAACGGTACGCACACTTCATTCTCATTGTCCGGGTTGTACAGTCAAGTATACGCTGGGACAGTAGTGACATCATATTTTTTGTAAATCGCCCAACACGTGCGTTTTGGACCCAAACAAATGATCGTGTCCACTATCATACGTATTAACACAAAAGGCACATGTAAACATACAATTCAGACTAATTTTTCTCGGTTTGAAGACAACAATAATGGCAGGGGTCCCGTCCTGGCTTGTAATCACAACCTTCAGCATAATAGGCTGGCATGTATTCCCTTATTTTTGTTTTAGACGAAAGTTATGGTATAAAAGCGGAGTCAGACTTTTTTCCCCATAGACTTAACGTGTGGCAAAAATGGCCACACCGCTTGTTTGGGTCCAAAACGCACGTGTTGGGTGATGTGCATAAATTATGACGTCACAACTGTCCCGGCGTATAGGCTAACAACTCTCACGCAACATTAGTTTCACGCTTTATTACGTTATGGTCTATAGAAGGCGGACTACCATTTCAGGCGGACTAAGATTCCTTTCACACCGGTGTTATATGAATCACAGTCCCGTGATCTTACTGTCCGTGTTGTACAGTATAGGCTACAAATCTCACGCAACATTGTTTCATGCTTTATTCCGTTATAGTTTATGGCAGGAGGAGCCGGCTATGCCCCATAACTCAATAACTGTGTCATGTATCCTTTCGCCAGTATCGTCATTGACGTACTGTGCGAGACAAAGTAGTTCTCAACAGAAACCGTCAAAATAAGAGTGTACAATGGAGTTGATTGCCCAACTCCAACGGATTTTGTATCTACAAACTTTGGTTTATAATATGTGACCTAAACAGAACATTTGGTGTAACTTTCATTTTAACATCGAGGTCAATGGGCGGATTGATTTTATTCGATATCAATGCAATCCCCCCTGGTTTATGGCAGGTGGAATTTGACTCCAGGGGGAATCTTGATTACTTTCACACCGGTATTAAACAACCATGATGTTTCACATGGCACTATCTGTGTCCTCGATCGATAGAAGTTTTGATTTTCTTCCAGCATTCTGCAAGCATTGAAAATGTTGCAATATAGTCTAATTATAGTTCATATGAGCAACCAAATATTTAGTACAAAAAGTCTTTGTTTTAATCTGATATAGAATTCCAATGTATTTTCTAATAATATTAGAGACTTTGTGATGAAAAATCATTACATCACACTTATACTTTATTATTTGATGCCAAACATTTGAAAGTTTACAACATCATCTCCGTTATTGACTAGAAAATGCATTGAGATTAATGTGACTTGTGGAATCAATTATTTGGTAACTCAAAATGAAGTATGGTCTAACCCTACAGCTAACATTGAGATTAGGCACCATTACAATATTACAACATTTTTTTCTTCTTGTCTTCAATTTCAGCTGAACCAGCGGATTGATCGACCGATTTTTGCGTAACATCTAGATCTGAAAACAAGTGTAAGTACTATTAAGCGTCAATAATCATAACTTTTTTTGTTTCTTTCTTAAACTCGCGTTGCTGTCGAACGAAGATCCGTGTTCTAGATTTCATTTGATTGGCGGGTGCACTTTATACGGGGAAGTAATATAGTAATAGTGGTAATAACCGCAATTAATCTTTCTAGTTTAGTTACGAGCAGTGCTTTGATGATGATGTGACCATTCTGTACAAACTTTTAAAATACATTTTTGGCAAAACTGCGTCCAAACATCATAAAAAGTTCGTAAATAAATGAATCTTTTGTTTCACTTTTTTGTCTAATGATCGATTCTTTGACCCCTGGTGTTTTTAAATCATCCATTGCTAAAATGTTCGCATCCTACCAGTAGACATGGTGGATGTGGTTTTCAACAGTAGCGTATTCTGCGATGTTTGATTTCGTCGGTGATTTAGCATACTATCGTATCTTCATATTTTGGCAAAATGAGATTATTTTCTTAAATCAATATGTCTTCTCTTTATCCACAAAACATTTTGAACCAAAATTGTTGTAAATTAGTGTGATACTAAACATCTTTTTCTTTGTGAAATTTAAATCTTACAAAAATAGCGTCCGAAATAATTGACGATTGGGCAGATACGTTACTATGTCAAATTATCCTGTATTATACAATAGTATGTCAAATTATATCATATCACGCCTACATGTTATGTGATACGCTAGCTCATACGTTAGTATGTCGAATCATGATATAGTTTAAAGTGTTTAGGTAAACTCACGTATCAGCTACGCTCTTTTAACAGTTTGATTACAATTAATTTGGGCACATTTTTGTAAACCAACAAAATAAACCACAAACAAATTATCAATGATGTTAGTAATTGTGACGAACAAGACAGAGGGCATTCTTGTTTTTGTCAATGAATTTTTATAGTTTGCTAAAACTTCAATGTCTTAAAATGTCATTTTTGCAGAGACGATAGTGTGCTAAATCATCGACGATTTGATGTCAATGACTAGGGGCCAACAATAAATATTAATTTTATTATTATTGAAGGTTGATAAGTCAAAATTGATATCGCAGCGAAAGCTGAATTAACACAATATTTACAAAGATAATGAAAAACAA
>JXSR01S033675.1:24234-34542 GCA_000969725.1 Ophiothrix spiculata
TTCTTAAGTGTGTAAGTCTATGGGGAAATGTTTTACTTCAAAATTTATCCCTTTTAAATCCTGTTACGAAATGAAACGAATACAGGGTTGTGTGTGGAAATGACCAATAAACAACATCTATTCAACTAGAAATCATGAAAGTGAGGCTCATTAAAGCTAAAATGGTATAAAATTTTGCATTGATTTCTATTGGAAAATGAGCAGTGGCCACTTGTGATGTCACAAGTGGGCAAACAGTTTTTGAAATGAAGGGCGCCATCTCTTGACTTGTGCTTGACCGGACCTACCAAGGTTTGGTCAAATAGTTGATTGAAAAAGGTCTATTTTACCTTAAAACTGTGCTCACTGATTTGGTTCGGGTTTTTTTTCTCGTGAGGTCTGCCCATCTTCTCCGTCTCCGAGTTCATTCATAAAAAGAATTACCGGAAAAACCGATATTAAACGAGAACTACTTCCTTTTGTATCGGGTCTTACTTTTCTCAGATCACAAATTATTTTTTGAACACAATTGGAGATCAGTTCAACAATGACGTCAGTAATGAGCTGTCCGCGCATGCGCAATGCCCGCAGAGATCGAATTGGGTTCATTAATGGAAAATCTATCACTCCTTGTGTTTTCTACGTGAAGTTTCAGGCGTTTATTTCTAAAAATATCAGGAGCCAGGTGTGAGAATCTTCCTGTTTTAACTGCAATTCTTGTTTTTAGTGGCAAAATGTTTTGTGTTCTCATAAAAACATAGGCTGGATTAACTTAGCCTATTCCAGTTTTTCATAAGTTGTCCCATTTTCATGGAATTTATGCCTGAAAAGGCTGAAGGGCTCTGACAATCACTCTCCTGAGTTTGATGAGGAGCTCAATTTCAAATATTCCACTTTTGAAATGGTGGTAAGGAGCTCAGTGAAACACTCTCCTGGAATGTTGTTTTAAAGCTGTAGGATCTCATGAATACAGAACTTCTGAACCACGGAGCAGTACTAGAGTAAACTTTCTTGACATGGCGTACCGAGTTTGGAACCTGGAACCTCTATATTATGCATGCTCTAATCGCGTGACCACTCTTTATTTCTTTCAGGGGTATTTTGGAGGATACATCAGATGGACCTGTTCCAGTCGGCCATTTTGTTTGGAGTGGTGACGTTAATCAGCACATGGCTTGTTGCATTTGCTTACAAGAATGTCAAGTTTGTACTGAAACACAAGTAAGTTTTTTAGAAAAAAAAGGGGGGAAATCCCTCGGGACTCAAGTGTTCCGTTCTAAAGGTTATATTCCCAAAATGTTATGGTTAGACTGGGGTTAGGTCAAGTAAGTTTGTTTCTGGTCACCCCTCAAAATTTAGTCTAACCTGGGTATTAAGTTTACATGTACATTTGGCTAGATCCTTCCCACCTGGTACTTTTCTAACTAGATAATATTTTTTCATTTATCGATTGAAAATATGTTTAGAGTAACTTATTCCTGCTAAAGGCGTACCAGTATTTTACAGAGAGTTCAACCTGAAAGAAAAAAGGCTTTTGTTTAATACACAGTTTTGACAAAAAATTGTTCCATATACAGTGAAACCTTGTTAACACAAATTAGTCAACACAAAAACACAAAATGTTTTTTTGGACCAAAGTATTGACTTTCTATGTGATGGCTCAGCCCGAAAGGGGCGACTTTTCAGAGGATATCAATTTTGATTTTATCATTTCATCTGTTACAGCATTTTCTAAGTTTTAAAATGACACCTTACTTGTTGAAATTGATCAAGGTGATCAAATTTTACAACAAAAAATCTGCAGGAAAATCTTATTATTTCCTTTATTTTTTGCTGCCAATACCACCAGTTTCTTGAAAGGTGTTTTCTGCAAAGTATGTTTTGTCGCAAAGTCCCCCTTTTCGGGGTGCGTTATCACTTACCCGAAATATCTGGCTGTGCTGTGGCACAGCCAGAAGCAAGCTCTGCAATAAAACCTGCGCATAAGTGCACATACCCAATATCCCCAAAAATGATCATAGCTATCAAATATGAACTACAACCCTCCACAAACATGACAAAGGATATTTATAATAAATTTACTTATTATAAATACTTCCCGAAGTTGTTAGTCACACAAAAATGATGTTTGAAGATATGTTTACAAACGGTTGCTATGTAAACAAACGAAACATTCCGTTTGATTTCTCTGATCAGAACAGTGCAATTTTCATGAATTTAATTCAAAAAGGTTCCTTTCATTAATATGTAATAAAACATTTCTGTTTGTTCAAGTACCGTTTGTATTTTTCAAGTTATGGACAAATGGCCTTTATGTGATAGGCTGTACTACACAGTTTGCCTCAAGCCAAAAACAAAGTTTTTTGGCTTGTGTTTCTCGAGCAAGTTATCACCTATGTGAATTCATTTGGTTATACACAAAATCCTGATAACACAAACTCAAATCTTTGCCCCCAGTGATGTTGTGTTAACGAGATGGAACACATTGCAAATATAAATACTTTATCATTTATTGTCATTTTTTTGCTTTCTTGATGGGATTGAAATTTCAATATTTGTTATCTTTCAGGGTAGCACAACAGAGGGAAGATGCAGTGTCAAAAGAAGTAATGAGAAAGCTTACCGAAGCTGATAACAAGAAAATGCCACGCAAAGAAAAGGATGAGAGGTGGGTCGTCTCGGGGCAAGGCTAGAAATTCGACGAGAATCTCGCAAAGATTCTTGTAGCATCCAGATATGAGAATCAACTTCTCTCATTGACGTATTTAGTAATTGTGACCATAGATCGTGTTGTGACTGTTTAAGTTAGTTTTGATTCTTGCAAACTAAAACAAAATTCAAATTACACAAGAAAAAGAGGAAAGCAAAGCTTCAAATAGGAACTGAAATAATTCAACATTTTATGATCACATGTTCACGAGGTGCTGTACATAGGATAAAAACATTAATATACAGTTCTATTATAATTACATTCACAAACAGAACAAATTTAGTGAAGGTATCACTGAGACATAATCATAAGAGTTGGTGTTCCCTCTATGGTTTTTGAGCTTGTGCCGAAATTGGACTTATTTAATTTTTAGTTGATGAGTTACAGAGCAAACACCAAGATGATGGGTCGATATCAACCTTAAAGAAGTCCAGCATTCTTTGCATGAATTGCATCTGTGAATAGCTTTGTACAGATGGAACTGGAAAGGTTTTCTGTGGAGTATCTTGTAAAAAACCAACAGAATTTCTTAATGAAAAATGCAATCTTGATAAGTCTCTCCAAAATAATTTTTTGATATTCTTTTCATAAAATACAGATTCTCATTTATGATTTATGAACTCAACCATTTAGTCTAGAATTAAGATGTACATATTTTATGGACAAAAACACTTTGATTTTGTATATTTTCTGAATCTTTACTGTGTAAAGTTGGCGTCACAATTCCTCGGACGATGTAAATAAACACCCAGAGTGCAGGGCCAATTGTTTATGAACGCGATCTGTTCCCTGCAATTCATGGCCACATAACCTATTAGTATTTTGTCCGAGGAATTTTGGCACGGACTGTAATGGCCTAAACGATCTAATCCATGTGCTGCCTGTTGAGAACCTGTGATATTACACATGTAAACTCTGAAACCTTTCTCTTTTTTGTTTGCAGAATTTTATGGAAGAAGAACGAGGTAGCAGATTATGAGGCCACCACCTTTGCCATTTTTTACAACAATTCCCTCTACCTGATGCTCGTTCTTATAGCGTCATTCTTCGTACTCAAATCATTTGATCCAAATATGTATCCTTTTTAAAAAATGAAAACGCCAAGCACTGAGCAATGTGTGAATTGATTTGAATTAAATGGATTTGAATTGAATCGGGTATGTAGTCAAGAAATTGATAAATTATCTGGTTACATTTACTATAAATGGAGCTCAAAGATGCTTGTGTCATAGGGCCATTTTTATTATTACACAAGCACAGTTGCTGGGTAATTGTTAGGTTTTAGGCTTTCATTCATTACAGTAGTTTGGAGGATAAGTTTTTCTATTCGCTGGGTTTTTGGAGGCCGATGCTTGTTGCAACCCTGGTTTGTGTAAAAGTCAACTCATTTACGCATGTCTTCGCAGCGTGTGATTGGTCCAATGCCAGTGAAATGCTAACGGCTGGGAGTGTTACACTTAAACATGTTAAACTTAATAGATATAATACATTGTGATTTCAAATCCCTCCCACCGCTGCCATCCTGAGCATTAATTTGATTCCTTTAGAAGAATCATCCATTTTGACAGGTGAGTTTTAAGAATCAATGTACGACATAAGGTATGATTATTACAGGGTTCGTACGGTCCTTGAAAATCCTTGAATTTGAAAACACCTTTTCAAGGCCTTGAAAGTCCTGGAAATTTGCACAGAGTCCTTGAAAGTCCTTGAAAATTGATAATTTATGGCTAACTGATCCCAAATTCAGCGAGTGGATTGATGTCGGCAGGAACAAGAGTTCAGCATACTGCAAATTATGCTGTGGTAAGTCCTTGAAAATCATGCTTTTGGACCTTGAAAGTCATTGAAAAGTCCTTGAATTTTAAAGGCTCCAAGGTGTACGAACCCTGGATTAAGGTCGCGTGAAGAAAACTTTTTCATTTTTACGCTTTTAGTGCGCTGAGTTTAAAGTTCAAACTCAACTCACGCGATACTCATGAGCTCGCATGATTTGTTTGTTCTGTTGCTGTGTGACTTGATGATCGATTTGATTGGTTTGTTGTTAACGCACGGTAATATTTGGTCCTGCCCAGAATGAAAAGTTTTTTTATAGGAGTATAACAAGCATTGGTTCCAAAAACCTGGCTAACAGAAAAACTTGATCCTGACAAATACTGTAAAAGTTGTGGATGTAAATCCCACCGCTGGCACCATAAAGAGTATTAATGGGTTAAAAGTCCTCATAAACTTTATTAATAAACAGGAGCTCCCCGTTTCATTGGAGTTTTATTTTACATGTGGTGTCAAGTTGAACCCTGCGCCATATGTATACCACTGTATTTTATGCAGGATGTTATGGGTACTACCATGATCACTAATTTAACCAAGTTCTTGTCACTGGGGAAAATTGACCAGTCATCGATCGTCGTGTGTGAGCTTTGTCAGGTGATTTAAATTTTGGTTTGCGCATACGTATGTGTTGGTGTAGGCTGAATAGAAGCTCCATTGTTTGAATATTCTGGATGCGATTTTCAGGGAGCTTATTTTGAAGATTGAGTTTAGGGTTGTGAGTTTGAATCCCACTGCTGACTCCATATAGAGTAGGCTTATCAATTTGTTAAAAGTGTTGGGGTCATGGGTTCAAATCCCAATACTGTCAGCATACATCCATATAGATGGTACGCGGCTCCTCAAAAGTTTATTTTCTTTTTTAGGATCAAGTAGTCGTCTTGTTCTTCCCAATCCATTGGCACAGGTATTTTTAAGAATAGAAAGGTGGTGAACCAATCTTGATTGTGAATTAAGGGTGGCGAGGCCCAAAACATTTAAAATATAGTAAACCCCTAAGACAGGGGTTTTCAACTAGTTCATACAATGCGCCACATAAATGAGAAAAATGTAGGCTAATGCACCACATGCATCTGTATTTATGTGTTTCTTTGTTTTTGAGAGAGCAAAAGCGCTAATCTAAAACAGTCAGAGCGCCAAATTTGGCATGTGCGCCGCTAGTTGAGAACCCTGCCCTAAGCCCAGCCGTTAACAGGAGTCTTGATCAAATCTTGTGTATGTCATAGACAAGTTGTTAAAGTTCTTCTATTATTGTCTGTTTTCCTTAACACTTCCATTTACAGCAATTATGTTCTTTCAGTTGGTCTAGCAGGAGGACTTCTAGCACTTTTATCGACAGGACAACGTTGATGCAGATATGGATTTATATGTAGTTAGCCTTCTTTTTAGTTCTTTTGGGTGATTCACTAGTGCCATGATGAAAAATGGAATGATTCATTCCCAAGACAAATTTTTGACATAAAGGGGTAAAAACTATGGCAATATAATTTTTGAAACTATGAAAGCATTGATAAGTTTGATGAATACAATTTTGATGTTACTTTAAGAAAGACTATATGTGGTGCTTTTAATCCAATCTTTACAATTTTGTTGTTGGTCAGCATGCATTTGCTTTACTGTCCAAGGGCAAGTCGTTTTTGCTGCATTTTTGATACAACTGTATTGCAACAACAATATTACAAAATTCGGCCCTTACAAAAATAGTAGGCCTGCTGTCGCTAGAGCACCTCACTTAAGGCAATATAGATTTAAATTGAACCATCCCCTGGAGCATTCATATTTGTTTTATATATTTCACATCAAAAAGATAGATATCTCTCTATGCTTAATATTGTAAGGATTGTTTATAATCAGAGATGCCACTTTTCAGGTTTTAACCTGAAATCAGATATTTTAGAAGCTCAAACCATGATTTCAGTTTTTTTATGATATCAAATTTACATATTTTCTGTCCTTTTTGGAGTATCTTTCAAAAATTGATGGCTTCTTCCGTTTTTTCACTTAAATTAGTGGCATCTCTGTTTATATCACCTGGTTTATATGATACATTTTAAAAAAATTGTTTATAATGATGCATTTCCACAAGAATGTTTAGGAACTTGTGCTCAAAAGGCAAAGTATGTAGTATTTAAATTTCTGGTGCATTTCTTTGAAATCCGTGGTGAATAAATTGAGAAAGGAGGTTATATTCAGTGTCTATTATAGTTTATTATGCTTTAGTGTGAATGAATTTTTGGTAAGGAATCATTTGCTATTTACACTCTAAATTTTGCAACGGATAAAGTAGTTGTTTACAAATGGATAAACCATTTGAAGAACTCTCTTGATGCTACATATTTTGAAATTGAATAAACATGTGTGCATGCAGGACTTATTTGATATAATTGTCATTAAATGGTCATAGGTGTCACAATTTTTCGTTAGGTGAAGGGCTTGTAATTGCTGCAAGATATTCCTTCCTTGTTCTATAAATTGTGCCATGTAATTTTGGACAGCTATGTGTTGTCCCAAAAAGTATGTGCTTGTATTTTTGGAACATCATGTGTTAGTGTAATACAAATAGGTAAATAATTGTTTTTAACTTTTTACTAAAATTTTAGGAACCCTTTCCCATAGACTACTGACACTTTTCCAAAGCATTAAGACAGTAAAACAAACGGCTCAACCATTTGTTCACAACTACATCATTCGTTGCAAAGTTTTGAAAAAAATAGAGTGTAGGCATGATAAAGAAAAGGGCATATTTATTTTGAAGTTCATTTTTGTGACAGAACAAAAATCAATGTCCGATTATTTCAGTTGTTTATGTCACGTTTTCCTTAATGAAAATATTTTTTCACCCACTACCTTTAAATTGAATTGTGCAGCCCTTGAGTTCCTCGACCCCCAGTCTAAATACCCAGCTAGCAATGTTTTTTTGAACGTTCAATAAAACGTACTTTTGATCAGAAAACGTTTCAAAAACTGAAGTGTGGAGTTGTTTCCGCTTTAAACGTTTCTTTTCAACTTTTTTTTTTAAATTATATTTCTAAAGGTTTCTCAACCAATTCAGAGCGTGTCAAGAACGTTCCACAAGCATAAATAAACTCAATTGTAACTAATTTAAAACGTTTCGAAAACGGTTTTTTGTTTGTTTGTTTGCTGGGTATTGACCACACTTATAAGTATGACATTTGTAATGTTCTAACAAAATTTAGCCAATAAGTGCAGCTAAGTTTCTCTGTCAAGTTATCGATGTTGAGTCTTCCGACAGTCTAAATTTAAAACGGCTATATCTAAGGCCTATACTCAACAAAGTTGAGCCAGTCCTGGATGTAACCAACGAGATATTATCTTATTAATATCTCGTTGATGTAACGACCGAATTTGCGTAAGCTCCGAGGACTCTAAACTCTGACAATCGGTTTAATATATTTATTAATAGATCTTAATGCCTATACATAATTATAGGCTAGATCCTTCTGGAGTTTACTAACATTTTACACATCGGGATGAATGGATACCGAAGTTCACATCAGATATATATTTGTCCCCTAAAATACATACAGTGAATTGAATTACGCGAATGTGTTGGGGCATTGATTCTGCGAATCAATGGAAGTGGAAGTTCGGCGATTGCTCTTATAAATGCTGAGGAATGCTTCGGTATAATGGTTTGTAACTGAATCGCGAAAATTTTCATTGGGAGCATTGATTTTATTATGAAAATAGTCCTCGCGATGCTTCAAAGTCAGTCTCTTCAATCAAGTTTGCCGATCCTTTGGTATGGGAAACTTTCTTGATTCCTTTGGAGTACAATCCAAGCATCAAGAGTGACAACGCCAAAGTATAGGCTCATTGGGGCAATCTACACGGGAGTGCAAATCCAGATGAATGGCATCTCCGAAAGCCGCTTTGCGGTAGACTGGCTACACGGGCGCCAGATCTGGATCTGCTGTGCTGAACTCTGCGTACATTCGTACGTGTAAGCGGTCTACAGAGATGCGGATCTCAGATCTCGACCTCGGAGATGCGAATGCATCTGGATCTGCACTTCGTGTAGATTGCCCCAATATCGTATATAGGAAAAATCGTTTCATATTTGACAAAGCATTGTCGGAACGTCACGAACATGCCAATCACCATGCTTTTGGTCCCTGCTTTTGGTGAACCTTTACCGATTTCCAACATCAGGAATAGATTGCCAAGGTAGACTTAAAAGATGATATACAGAGCGGCCTTAACTCAAAATAGCAGGTACTTAATGGCTGTGGTCCTTTTTCATAAGCTTGTAACAAGATGGAGGATCAGGAATGTCCGGGGAAGCCAAAATATACGGTACACTTTTTCCCCTATTCACACCCTAAATCGGGATTTTATCGATACTGTTTTCACACTAGGGTTTGAAAAAGTACCCTATTTCTCGAAAATTGCCCCAAACTTGCTGATACATCCTTCAGTCCTAAAAAACAACCCTAATTCACCTTTTTCTTGGTCACGCTATGCCTGCAACATTATATTTGAGTGGCCTCCGGAGGAATGTCATGTTCACTTCGTCGAAGTTTCGCCTATACTTATACACATGGCAAGCTGTCACAATTTTTGGCAAACATGAGGGGTAGAGTCTCATCCTAGTTAATTGATTTTGTTTACATTATGTGACCCGTCGTATATCGAAAGGTACCTCAAGGGTCCCAAAATCAAAATTGATATTTTAGGTTCACCTGAAAGCTAAGATTTTAGCTTTTAAAATGGCATCTTGCTTTTGGTTATTGGATGTTAGGTTTTAAAGTTGCATCCAAATTGGTAAATGGCGTCGGGCTGATACGGAAAACTATAGTTTTGAGAAACCGGGTTTAAAGTTTTTGTACTGAATAAAACAAGATGTAGAGAGTACTTTTATTCTGGTTTTGATATGATGGGTCACATTATCACATGGTATTCAAAATGGTGTTATTCAAAACGTTGACGCAATTTTTTCGTAATCTCTTAAATTTACGCAGTTTGGATCATCCCATTTTAGTCAAATATTATATTTGACTAAAATGGGATAATTTGCCAGATTTAATACACATTAATTTAAAGAATTTTAAATGATAATTCAGGCTTCCAATATAATAGGCCCCTATGGAAACAACTCAAATTTCATCAAACGCTTTCAACGTAAATGAGTAGTATACCCCGGGCTTTTCGCTCCCCCTTTGTGAGGCGGGACGGCGGGACAAGAGGCGGGACAGAAGGGGGCGTGGCTTCCGACTTCCGAATTTGAATTATCCTGTTCTCTAATTGGTCAACGAGCGCGCGGTAGAATTTTAGATATACTGGTTTCTGATTGGTCCATGATGAGCATGCGCAGTAGGTTTAGTAGTTACACTGATTAAATGATTTGAATTATAGGAGAATTACCATTTCCGAATTTTCAGGAAAAAAAGCCGCTTGATTGGTCACGGTGAGTTCGTGGTACAAATTTAGAAATATGGCTTTCATGCCGTGTATAGGCAGTAGGTCTATCACGTGACACGAAAGGGGTTTAAAAAGAAGAAACAACTAGTCATGCATACATGACACACAAGACGGCACAGACTTGTTGTTTTGGGGTACAAGTACATGTAATTAGGAGTATTTTCAATATTTGTCTATTTTCTGTTTCAACAATTGCAAAAGTAATGTTTATGTGACACTGTGTCAATACATGTTCCAAGTAACTCATGTCTTTGCCCTTTTACATTGCTACGTGGCTGACCAATATCAAGAATACGTAGATCACCATTCACTCACAGAATTCAAAGTTCAATCAGTAGATCAAACTTGTT
>JXSR01S033676.1:4744-18761 GCA_000969725.1 Ophiothrix spiculata
ACCTTAGAGATAGCCATATTTTAAAGAAAACACTCCTTCACATATCAAGATCACCCTAGAAACAAAAAATAAATCTCTTGTATTTTCAGGTGTAACTCCAAGAAAATGATCTATTTATAAGTAGACTCTCAGTAGATCAGTTGGATAGTATGGTATTGGAATATACACAAAAACTTGATATAAACCATAATCAGTATTTCAGCTAAAATGCAATCAAATATTGTCAGATGGTGGAATCAGTGCTGTTTTGCCATGATCTACATTGCAATTGTTTTTAGGTCATCCACAGAGCCTTATTCAAAATCTTGAACTCAATATTATATCATCAAATATTGACAATGTTGTTCATGTTGTAATGATCAGAGAGCCAATTTGATAATGTACAAAAGTATACAAAGCTGCACATTTCAAATGCTGTAACTCTTCTTCTTTTAAATCATTATTGAAAACTCTACAACAGGTTGAAGAACATATTTTACACTTTTTCAAACTGAAAAATTATCATCAGAAACCTATAGATCAAGTGGTACTGATCAAAATTACTTTGGACTTCCTTTATTGAACAACTGTACTAGGACCAATGTCCCTATTTTTCAGCATATATTTTAATTATTGCAAGTCTATAGCAGTTTCCTTGTTGATACTGTGGCACCCACACAATGTTTCAAAATAAACAGATTTGGCCTAAATTATATAATTTGCACTGGATATCAATGATATGAACAATTTGATTATGAAAATTTGAAGCAAAAACATGTATATTTTCCTCAATTAATTTTTACAATTGTTTTTAAATGCAGGAAGAACGAGTTATCAACCAATTTCATTACACTGCATGGCCGGACCATGGTGTGCCCAACTCTGTGTTACCTATTATAGATATGATTAAGCTTATAAGGGAGTACCAACCCCATGATGATGTGCCATTGTTAGTACACTGCAGGTAAGATGAATATTTGGAGGCCCGCTTGGCTAGGGGAGGTGGGGGGAGGTGAGGTGGAATTTGACAATGTACAAAAATTCCCTAAATGTCCACCAAAAGAACACCTAAAGCACATAAACATGTAAATGAATGTCGTTTCTTAACAAAATACTACGCAAAATGCTTTAAAAACGTTGGCTTGATTGCTGATCAGACTGGAGAATATGCAAGTGGATTATTAATGTCATTAATCTTGAAGGGGCATTGGACAAGTTCATCATCATCCCAAAATTTTTCCCCAAGCATTTTGAGATTTTTGCATCATTTGAAGTATTATTGGTAATGATGGCAGCATGCAGTTTCATTGTCAAATTCAAACCCTATATATCAAAATATTTAAATATTCTTTTATTTTTAATTATGGTTGTTGATAAATACTGCCCCCTATAGTTGAATTTTTAAATTTGGCTTTTTCAGGAGATCTAATTCAAGTTTTCTCTGATTTATCTGCAATCTATGATGTGAAAGAAATGTTTTACAAACAAATCTTTGGCTCTCTCTTCATATATTACATTAATTAGAGAATAGCCTCTACCCAATATCAACAAACAAAATAAAATTCAAATTTTTTGACTTTTCTGAAGGTTTTGATTAAAATTTTCCTGTTAACTGGTAATTCACTGTTATTTTCTAAGATGTGAAGTGTAAATCATCCACAAATAAAATTTTGATGTCCAATGCCCCTTTAAGTTTTGTTTTGAGGTTCTTGTAATTTATCCACTGACAACATAGCCTACTCAGACCTACTAGCTGCCCCACATCAAAATGACAGCTGGAATTGGAATCCTGAATTGAATTCCAACTGAGAGTGTCCTATTTGGACATGCCTTATATAGAGGGGGGGGGGGGGGTGCGAAATACATCTGGAATAGCCCATTTTGAGGGACAATCCCTGATTCTGATGATTAAAAAGTCCTGAAATCTCAGATGTCCCTCATTTTGTCATTTCTTTACTGTGTTTTACTATGCGTACCATTGTGATGTCTACGGCCAACAAGAGAGCTGTGTGGTCTAGTGGAATAACGCAGGACTCCGAATCATGAGATCGCGAGTTCGAGCCCCGCAACAGCCAACAAGTTATGTCCTTGGGCAAGGCATTTAATCCTCATTGCTTAGTTGCCCCCAGCGTTATTGGGTGCAGATAAGATGCGCGCCTGGCCAGCGACAACTAGTTAATGCGAAATGATTGTGACGGTTTTCTGACGGCAGCGTAATAATAATGGCAACAGCGCTTTGCAAACATAGTTAAAAAGCGCTATAAAAATCCGATTATTATTATATTATTATTCCAAAGTTGGATGTCCCACATTCTGGGATTCAGAGGTTGGTAGGTCTGCACACTTGCTTTATTGTGTTTAAAAGTTGGTATGACCAATTCTTGACTTATGATCAAGAAGTTGTGAACATTTTTCTTTATTTCTGAACTCACAACATCATTGGCATATAGCAGAATTATGCTGATACGTATGAGTATGGCGAGCTAAAAAGGTAAGATCCTTTGAAATAGAACATTTTGTTTGGAACTCTTTGGAGGGGGTATTTATTAGAAGGGGTATCTATTGGACACAATTGTCAAGATCAGGAGTAAGATGATTTACACATCTCACTTTTCAGTGGTTGTCAAATCGTCATGTGAGTGCAAGAAAGTCGTATCTGCAATAGCTGCCATTTGTCATAAATTTAGATTGCACGCTGTCTAATCTCCAATCTTGGGTCAGTGGTTCTTGAAATGGTTCCTCAGGTGACACCGTCACCTGAAGAACCATTTCAAGAACCACTGACATAAGACAAGGGATTTTTGAGTGATTTTTCACATTCTTGTAACAAAATATAAAATAAAAATAACTTAGGGCAGCCATTGCAGATACGACTTTCTTGCACTCACATGACGAAATAACCTCTTGGGAATAACCTGTATTATTTAGTCTGCACTTATCTGTATAGCATGATATGGTGATGGTGGTATCAGATACATAAAGAATTGGGGTAAAATTCTGACTGCATGTAACATTAAAACATAACGGTCAAATTTTATCTGTCAGAAGATATTTCATTTTCTTCACATGTCTTTTTCCTGTCATATATATTTCATAATATTTTTAAATTCTTTTTATTTGTTTTCAGTGCTGGCTGCGGGAGGACTGGTACTATTTGTGTAATAGATTATGTTTTCAATCAACTGAAAAAAGAAGTAAGTCACCCATTTTAGTGTTTTGTGTCATTTTGCCATGCATAGCTGTGGCAACTAACAACATTACTACAGATTTATGTTGTTGCACTGCCGTATGAGTATTGCTGATATAATTTGCATATTTGTCAGGATGTTGTCGTTTTCAATTTATTTTAATCTACTGCTGATTTGTTCTAAGTTCTAACCCAATGGAAAGGCTTATTTATTGTATGATACCTTTACTTAGGCATAGTACTTCAATTATAATGATGATTGCTGGCCATTTTTATTATTACGCTGTTACCATTAGATAGTCTCAACCATTTTTTGTTAAAACAACTTCTGTGTTATTTGCATTGATAATAATAAAAATGGCTGGCAATTTTTATTATTATGCTGTTACCATTAAACAGTCTCAACCATTTTGCTTTAAAACTACTTGTGTGTTATTTGCATTAGCAAAATGTATGATTTTGATATTTGACAACAGTCCGATCCCCATATGCTTGGTAGTCATTGACAGAGCAATAGACCAGTTTCGTATGTTCCATAATGCATCTTGAAAGTACCGCAAATACGGGCATTTCTCCGCGAACTCCCATATTACTACGTTGTGCGCATGACATCATTTGCACAGAAGGTAATAATATGGTCAACTGAGCGTTTACGGTACTTTCAAGATGCATTATGGGACATTAGAAAGTGGTCTATCAAGATAATTGGCTGTAGAAACTCT
This sequence comes from Ophiothrix spiculata, assembly GCA_000969725.1. Lineage (NCBI taxonomy): Eukaryota > Metazoa > Echinodermata > Ophiuroidea > Amphilepidida > Ophiotrichidae > Ophiothrix > Ophiothrix spiculata. Next base: position 8,633 of record JXSR01S033676.1, read on the forward strand.
CGAAAACTAGACCTACTGATTGGGAATCTTGTACTATGCCACCAGCCCACACCAGCTCTGTTTTGGCCAAGAAAAAAAATTGTCTCAGAAACTATTTGTAAAAAAGTAAATGCGGTATGCAATTTTTATATATTTTTTTAGGAAATTAGCTATGCGATATTTTTTTTTTTAATGCTCTAAAATTTCGATTACCCAACTTATGTGTGTGAAGTGTCCAGTTTTTGTAACTATGGAAAGTATTGGCAGTTGAAATAAAACATAAAATTCACAGTGAAATTGCAACAGCAAATGACAGCAACCCGGATTATGGTTGGTCGCTGGATTACTCTCAATAAAAAAAGAAAAGAGAGAAAGACCAGCGCATAGCTCTTCGTGCTAAATTCTTTTTCACATCAATGCGCACTGGTTTCTGAGACATTTTCCCCCCTTATCACAATGTATAACATCAAAATGTGACAACATGATTGCCTGAGTGAACATCACCAGAAAACTTAATTTAAAACTAGCAACAGACTTAACCCAAGCCTCTTTTTGATCTAAACTAGCTATCTCCACAGAAATATATGGGCCAAAATTGGTGGTTTCCACCGGGATTCGATCTGGGACCTCTCACACCCAACTGTGTCCAACTGTGCCAAACTATTCTGCAAGTACTACCAAACTAAGCATTGATTTTGGTGATCATAAAAGACCCCCAATATTTGATATATTTGGCTATTTTACTGACTTCTCTTATAATCTTTTGTAGCCTTCAGAACCACTAGGGGTAACAAACTATTTTGCCACAGAGCACTGGTACACTAAGTTGATATTTTTACCATCATTCAGATAAACAGAAAATTGGAAGACAAACAAACAGGACTTGCGTTGAAGTATTACATTGTTTGTATATAAGGACAACATATTTTTGGTTTCCAACTGATACATCTTTTTCAAAATAAGGACACCTGAGCATGCATACTCACTGTTTTATTATTCTGGCATTAATTATAAACACATGCCTTTATTTTTTAAAATATCAATTCATGATTTTGGCATTATCTTTATTATTTCAGGCAATAACTTCAGACTTTAGTTTATATGAGCTTGTGCAGGAAATGAGAAAACAGAGACCAGCAATGGTACAGACACGGGTAAGTTGCTGCATGCAAGTCTATTACAAATAATAGCCGCTACATGTGGCCTAGTGGATAGCACGATGGGCACAAAGGACAATTTAGAATTGATGTTTTTCAGCTCAGGATGAGTCTCCTATAGGATAGTTTTTTAAATTCTTTAAAATTTACCTTTAAATTTAATTCGTTTTTAGAATGTACTATGTATGGATCATATTTTAACACCTTTTTTTCCATTGCAACTTGCTTTGAATAATTTTATAATTTCTATCGCAGTAAAATGAGAAGCAAGTTTGCTGTCATTGGCTGTGTGGTCAAGTGGGAAATAATTAATGCATACTTGCCAACTGTTCCTATTTAAGAGGAACGGTCCTGTTTTTGGCAAAAGAAAAAGGTAATTTTTACCAATCCGTTCCTCTTTTTGTAAAACTCACCCTATAATAGTGAATAGGAAAATTGGAATTGTTCCTCTTTTTAGACAAAAATGTGCCCATTTGTCCCTCCTTCCAGTTTTCAAATGTTGGCAAGTATGTTAATGGCCTAGATTGGTGTATGCCGTAACACATTTTCTCACAGCGACTACTGATTTTCTTGGATTAACTCTGCCTAGTTGTATCTCCAATTTGCTCTATGTCATGGCTTGTCTTCATTTTGAGTTTCAGTAAAAACATGTTGATAAACCTGATTACCTAGATCAAGATAATATATATATGGACTTTTTTACTGGAGCCAGAAAGGGTCATGACTGGCATAGTCTGGAGTTACTAACTTAAAGTATTTTAAAAATATATGCAAATGGGTATATATTTCTGTTGGATGTACTTCATGTTATACTGCAGTTGATCAGGCACCAGGAGTGATATATCAATCTGCTTAAAGCTGAATTTATAATATGTTTGAAAAAGATGTGATTATACCACACATGACCTCCACACACTAAATTACAAACCAAATAAAAGGCTTTTTTCAACCTGCCTTACAGTTCCACATTTGGTGTTGTATTTTGAGATCCATCTATATTGACAAACTCAAAAAATAGATTGCAAGCCTGCGGAATAGCTGTCGGATATAATTGAAATTATTTTATTTTACCTTTAGCATCTTTATAAGGGTGCACACCACTAATTAGAATTCCTATTCTTTTATATGCAAAATTTCACATTCAGAGGTGAAAATGCATTAAAACCTTTAATATTCTAAAATAAAATGAAATTTCCTATCAATTTAGATGCATTCCATTATGGGTTCAGCTGCTCATTTTAACCTATTACAAATAATTTGAGTGGTCTAGTTGATACATTAGAGTCACATTAGTAACATGTGTGAAGCTAAACATTTTAGCATGCCAGGAAAGTAGATAACGATTAATCTGAAAATGCAAAATCGTTACTTTTCCCCATGTCGCAAGCCATACTTTTTATGTTTTATGTGCCCCCGATCCTAAAATATTCGGGCATATCAAACGCAATGCACGCTATTTAACAGCCCATTAAAGGTATTGATAATGACATATAAAGTTTAATGATATTAAGTATTTTATATGGCATAAGAGCTTTTTAAAGCATGTCGCCAATATTGCAAACAAATACGAAGTAGATTCTAAAATCGATAACAAAGTGTGAAAATGAATTTGTTGATGGATGATTCCGCATTAGGTTTATCAAGTAAACTTCAGTGTTGAATAACATATATGTTATATAGAATATATATTTACAGTAATGATTTACAAGGATATTAATATCAAAAAAACCCTATGTGACTGTCACGTCACGACAGATACGAAACGCACATTTTGATGCCTTCTCGCAAAACGCGGTACACTATGAGCGAAATACTACACCACAGTGTAGTATGTGTGGAGCTCCTAATTTAGTGTAAAGATCAAGTTTGTAAGAAAACTAATTTTCTCAATAATGAATATTAAAAAAACAATTCAGGTATAGGGAATACAATGGTTAAAAAATCCAAGTATTTTTAAAACATCTCCCATGCACTTTTTCTTCTTCAGAAACCATAAGAGTTTATGATTTTGTATGTTTTTCATGAGTTATTAGTAGTCGAAATTTCAACATTTCTCTAACCAAAGTTGCACGGTTTATCGGAGAATGAGCCTTTAATGGGAATTCAGCATTCTCTCTAACCACTCTATTAACTCTATTGGAATAGTCACCATGCTGTTGTTGCTTATGCAGTGTGAGCTATTGTACCTTTGGCATGTCTTTTAGCATCCACACACTTCAGGGGCATTTCATGGATCAACTCCATATTTACATACTCTGATAATTTGCTACTGAGCTTAATCAGAAAAAATGGAGACAAAGTAATTCAACCTCAAGCACGACAACAAAATTCAAGTTGTACTGATTCACCTTTTATACAATACTTAGCCATTTGTCAGTTTGTGCAATTTGTGTGTTAAAAGCAAACTTATACTTGATTTTGTCTCATTTGGGGACATGAATTTGATAAAAGTATGATTCCATTTTGTGGAATTAGGTAAGTGGGAAATCAAAGATGCTTGCCAAATAACCTTATATGTGAAATATGTAAAACTCTATTTAATTGATCTAAATGTGAATTTTGCAGATTAGATCTGATTTACTTTTATTCATAATGCTACTTATGACGTTTTTGGTCGAGATATTTCAGATTTTGACAATATTAATATATCAATAGCATGGTGTTATATCACTGAATCATTTTTTTTGTTCTAGGATCAATACGAGTTAGTGCATAGAGCAGTAGCAGCAATGTTCAATAAACATCTCAAAGACACATTTGATGATTTTTCAAGAGTTTATGAAAATGTTCATCTGAAACCTCCTCAGGTAAGTCTTAAAGGGGCAATTCATGATCCACTTTTCACCTTCAAGGTCACCTCTATCAAAATTGAGTTTTTTAGCTTATAAGAATCGTCAACTGGTATATGTTACGATCCCTGGACCATTCTTTCATTTGTGCTTGCATTTTTGAGAAAAGTGAGAAAATGTGTCATTTTCTAATTATTGTCGGGGCCCGGCAGTAATTACAACATAGTAGCCTATTGGGATTTTCATAATGCTGAAAAGCCTGTAACTTGGAAACGAATGGTCGGAATCAAGTGAAATTTTCAGTATATATTTATGATGTACTCTTCTTCTTATTTAGCTAGAAAACAGGCAGATTTATGTCATATCAAAAGCATGAATTTCACCTTTAAGAAAGATGAATAAAAAATTTACCAATTTGTTTATGAAGAAAGCAATACTCTTCACATATTTGATATCAGAGTTTCCTTTGATGGACTCTAATATTATGAAGTTTATTCATTCCAACCTCTGTTGATTTGTACAGTACTGTGATACACAGATGGTTGAGTCTGGCTTAAATGCTAAATGAATGCAAATGCCATATTTTGTATCTCTAATTTCATTTTGGAGGGAAGAGTAATTGACTTCAGAAACCTTTACAACAATGTCACAAATTGCCCATTGGAGAAGACAAGGTATCTTGGCACTTGATCCGTATACAAGGTTTTTCCCTCCAATGTAACTGCATTGTTATTGTTCTTGTTGACTTACTTGAAAACTGAAAACTGAAACTGATATCTTTTCACTTTGTATCTTCTATCATTACTTTTTATGGTAAAACTGTTGACATCTTAAAAATAATAATACCTATTGTAAAACCACCATTAAAATGTGAACTTATGATAATATATGAATAGTTGTGATATTTTCCTGATGATAGCTTAATGATAGGTAGAAGTACTTTGTTATCATTTGGAAAACTTTTTGGTCAGGTGCAGAGTCTACCCCCTGCCCTCCCTGCTGGCTTCATTTATGTTGGTTGTTATTATTATCAGAAGTTTATGTGTAACATTCTTGAAAAGGTTCTACAGGATAGCCGCATACCCAGTCAGTAAAAGGGTTCTCAACCTGTATTTCTTTTTAGTGCAGAAAATCAATTTTTGTGAGTAATTGCTGCACTTAAAATCTCGATATAGTGCACCTCATGTTTTGCTCATAAACGTGTTTCTTACCACAATACCAACAGGTCTACATCACTAATCAGATGTTAAAATGAAAGTTACATTTGTTATATGGGCCTTTACACGGTATTTGTACTTATTTTGGTTAAAAAAATGAAATTATTCTTATGGAGTCTGTGTTTTACTCATGCATTCCAAATTTCTCTGAGTGAGAAATATGGCAAAGGAGAGATAGTTCTGAAAGTTCCATCTTCATAGTGCAAGTCGTTTTTATGTTATGGCTGATTTAGTCGTCAAATATTACATATTTGGCATTTCTCAACGTGAGATTTAAAAACAAGTACATTTTGAATGAATTTTGGAATGCCTACTACCTATCAAACTCTAACAATTGACATTTAATATTATAAACAACAGGTCAAACTCTCAAAAAACACCAAAAAAAGTTTTAATTTCATGTTTTTAATTTTCATTAAAGATTTGAGTAGAAACTGATAACGGTCGTAACATTGTATGTCAATGTTTTTTCATATCTTTGAATGCATGCAGATATAGCCTAGGTTTATGATATCCAATTTGATTTGGCTTTTCTGAAATCATTGTGTAATGGTTAAGTTGCAGAAACATTAATTTGTGGCATAGGGATCATGTATTTCATCCTGCAAACATGAAATAGTAATGGTCGACCATGTATGTCAATTTTCTGTTTGACCGTTATTTCTCCCATAGGAAGCCAATGGGGAAAAAAATTAAATTTACTATATAGTAATAAAATTACATTTGATTATCTTGCTTCAACACAGAGATACATAATATCAACCTAGTTTTATGATTTTAGTAGATTTAAACTAATTAAACACATTTTACTTTTTTTGAAAATCTCACACTAATATGTACAAATACCATGTAAAAGCCCATATATCAGACACAGGCAATCAATTTCATATCTTTTAAACCATATAAAAAATATGGCACAAAATGGCAACTGGGAAAAGGGGCACTTTATCGAGATTTTAAAGTATTTTCTTTATGTTGTATGTTTTGTTGTTTTGTTCTTTGTAACTCAGTATTCACATCTTTTATGTTTGAAGTTAAAATAAACCAACAAAGTTGCTATTGTAAGCATTTGCAGCCTTACAATTTGTTAAAATAAGTATCCATATTATTTTTCCTGGATACAGTAGATAAACATGATAAAAATCACTAAACATCATTAACCATTTCTCCTTTTAGGCAGATCAACCAAGAATGCCCCCTGGTGCAGTATTAAAACCACAAGTAAGTATTGATAGATGTTTGACGTAGCAGTCTGCACTGCTTCAGTGCTGAAATCCTAAAAAGTTACAATGTAGTGTTCTTAAGGACAATCAGGGTGATAAGTTCCTACCTACAGAATGTTATAATTTTTTCTCACTCCTATTAGTCTAAACTTCAAAATTCAGCAATAAAAAATGGCCGTTACCGACCATCTAAGCCCGCTATGACGTCATTATCCTTTAATGGATGATAACTTGGAAACTTGAGCATTAGGTTACTTGATGTAATTAACTCTATTATCTGTTCTGTGTTAAGAAACCAAATTTCAACATTTCCGGTGATGAAAATTTCATTTCCAGCTATCTTTTTAAACAGTCGGTGACCACATATTTTTTTCTCAATTTTGACAACCACTTGAAAATCACAATTGACCAGCCAAAAATTGAAAAATTCTGTAGGTAGGAAATATTTGACAAATCAGCATTTTGTGGTATAAGGAAACACACTGAAAATCATCCCCCCCCCCCACTGACCAACAACTGATTCTTAAATGCTGTCGTCTGTTAGTGAAAATTAACACCCGATCGTCTTTAACAAGAAAATGAACTCAATTATCTTTTGTCAGATTCCATAAGTATTGCATGTTTCATAATTGTTAATGAATACTTTCTATTCATTAGCTTGGTGATTAGGGTTGATTCTTGGTTTTACAAAACAATGCACTGCCAGTGGTGGTTGTGTTTTCTCTGATCGGCACCAAATATCCTTTCACTCTTTGGTTTACTATATGGCTGCATTGTTTTAAACAAAAGGCCATGACAAAAAATATTTTACTCTAAAGCTGGGTATCAATAGGTTTGTAATGCATATGTGGCCCAGGGGGGGGGGGGGTCAGTCAAAAACACTGGTGTACACATGCATAACAAAGTTTTTTCAGACACTCCTAAACAAGTTTTACCCTACAAGCAAAGTTTCCCCTTAACAGGTTTTAAGTGTCCTTTCCTTGCAAATTTTGGCTTCTAAACAAGTTCTTACCAAAATATGACCCCAAACAAGTTTAGTCTATTTGTATGCAAAACATGCTTAAAAAATAAGGTCTGAGACTGTTTTTGTTTTTGTGGTTTACAATGGTGATTATGAAGCTGTAGAAATGGAAACAATGATGCACATGCGGTCTCAAATTGAAAATGAGACTCTCGTTACCCTAAACACATTCAACCGGTATTTTAAGGAACTTTTTTTTGAAAATCAGCGTTTTTGATACCCAGGGATATGTGAATATTATGCAGGATTTACCAGTGACACTTGCAATGTATAGTGTGTTGCAACAATATCACCCATGCATAGTAGAAAGTGACAGTTGTTATCCAGGTCTCAATTGCACCTCTTGGCCTAAAAAAAAATAGTTTATTTGGCGTAAACCGACCAACCCTATTTTTACCACCGACCCTTAATATTTTTTTAAATTTTTTTTTTGGCCTTAGCATTACAACCCAGTAGATCACCAACTGTACAATGAGAGAAATACAATAACGTAGCTGTTAGTCACTGTTAAGTGGATTTCTGATTATTATGAAACAAATTTAACTATTTGACCATGATATTTATAAAATACAATAATTGTAATGCACATACAACGTTATGAATGTTGAAATCTTAGAATAACTTAATCAACAGTTAAAGGGAGGATTTTATCATCAAAAGTGAGAATAAAAACAACCTCTAATATTGTTTCAATTAATATTTAGAATATATAGGGATGCCCATAATTTTCCAAAATTTGAAAATGTAGAGAATCACTTATTTGTACCTACTGAATAGTACACATTTAAAAGTAAGAACTCAACATAATTCTTTTTAAAAATGAGTTTATTCGACCCTGTTTTACTCACAGTATCACATTTGTGTCCCTTCCCCAACTTATACTCCTTGGCTTTAGTTTCTCTTAAATATCACTCTGGGACAATTTATAAGACATTGATTTATTTCAAGTTTTTCACCTCAAATAGAGCTTATATTAAATTACAATGGATTGAATTTGATCTGGTATAATGCTGAATCAAAGCAACAGTGTCATTCAGTAGCCACTTGAAATTTTGGGTTACCGGTAACCATAAATTCAGAGATGGGAACTTTAAAAGTCTTTAATTTGAACATTTCTTTGTTTTTGAGAAAACAATCACAGTGGTAAGTTTGTATGGGTATGCTGTTCCTGTAGCACCAACAAAATGCCATGTGTGGGAAAAAGTGAAATTTTAGAATTGGAATGATGGGCAATTCCTTTAAGTACAAGTGTCTTTGCAGGTGTGAATTCTCAAATTATTGTTGATGTCTCCTCTAAATGTAGCATCTCATTTCTTCCAGAGTTCACCCAATCAGCAGAGGAAGAGACATTCAGACAATCACAACTATGTCAATGCAAAACCAGGTAGAGTAACAAATCAATTTCTTTGGTTCACACACACACAAGAATATTTCTATAGACCTTTTCAAAATCCATTCGGAAATCTCTGGAACATTGATCACATGGCCATTTTTTCAACCAATCACAAATAAGCTCATTAGTATGCACGATTTTGTCAACAAAAAAGCCAGAAAAATCACTCGCATTTCAGTGCAATAAAAGTTAAAAATAAATAGAACCAGACCCATACAATATAAGATACACTCATTCTGAACAACTTTTGGCCGATGGCACCATAAGCTCACCGGCACAAAGAGTGAAATTTCCATTTGAAAACGGCTGATCTGCGCTGAGTAAGATTCAAGTTGCATCAGGCGATCAAAGTGAAAGTGACTCTGTAGCGCTGACGCTAATTCAAAGTTAGAATTCGTACGCAACCAATTAACGAGAATGCGAACTTAACATTCTGGTTATTGTGTTGAAGAGTCACTTTTTCTTTCGGCAATTGCCGGAAAGTGTAAAATCAGCTTCGGAAATTCTCGGATTGTCGTGTTTTGAAAAGGTCTATTGCTCATGCTTCTTGCTAAATTATTCAAAGTATATTGGTAATCAAATGCTAAATTGCTAATTAAACTTAGTAGCAAATTTCACCAAAATTTACAAAAGTATATTCGTAGTCAAATGCTAAATCGCTAAATTATTCAAAGTACATTGGTAATGACTTACACGCTTAAGCGAATAATTGTGTATGAATGAGAGGAATCTACTCACGGTTACGACCAAAGTCTTCATGCCAATGCTTTGGATACTGAAAGAAAGTTTGATTTGATTTTGAAGTATAAGAATAGGTTGCCTGGTGAAAGTTACTTAATCTCATTCATAGGCAATTGGCCCATTCATATCTTTAATGCATTGGTAAAACTGCAAAGCCATTTTCAAAAGATGCTTTTCAATCTGTAGCTGGAGTGGTGCTCTTTCTTGCTTTACTGTGAACATTTGCTGAGGCAGGTATCCATTGATACCCTTATCTTATTTTTGTTTTGAATCTAATACTGTCAGACCATTTGCATGTCAAACTAACAATGAAACTCCAACAGAAAGTGTACATTCAGTTCAGTCTACATTTTTCATTTTGATTTACAGTATAAAATATGCACACAAGTTGTTTTCTGACAAAACTGTGATTTTTATAGATTTTAAATGTTCATGCCTTTCTTAAACTCCTAGCAAAATATCAGCCCGCATTTCAAGTCCAAAACTTTGTAAAAACTAACATTTTCTAAAAGCAGTTGTATTGGAAACATGCACAATATGAAAACTTTATGCATTTTCTCTGTTTTTTGTATGATAGTGCATTCAGAGTCCAGCTATTTCATCTCTTAA